>JAUELF010068018.1:0-27205 GCA_031471495.1 Clinocardium nuttallii | reverse complement strand
TGAAGTTAGAAGTGTTGAAGTTAGAAGTGTTGAAGTTAGAAGTGTTGAAGTTAGAAGTGTTGAAGTTAGAAGTGTTGAAGTTAGAAGTGTTGAAGTTAGAAGTGTTGAAGTTAGAAGTGTTGAAGTTAGAAGTGTTGGAGTTGTCCGGAAGTAGGAAGCCAGAAGTATTGAAGTAAGAAGTCCCTTCAGGGCTTCCATAGATTGTTCTGTATGGCTTCTATCATGCGTTTTCCTAATTCGTAACGATGTTTACGGATCCTCTGTGAATAACCTTCCTTGACGGTATACACAATGATGTATAACGGTATTTTGAACAGTGGATTTCATTAAGATCCCGTATATTATCTTATTCCTGGCATTTACACGTCAATATTTGTGTTCTATCTTATGTCCTCACATCGGAGGATAACAACTAACAATCTGAAGACCTAACTTTTTTTAAATAATCATTTGCTTATTCATCCTAGCACTTTAACTTGTGTTCATGTGTAAAGATACACTTTTAAAACATCGTCAACGACTATCAAAACGACTTTATAGCGTATGTCCATACAATTGCGCAATATTATTGATCTACACGTCACATTATTACGTAAGAAACAAGTTAAAATAGACCATATTGGTTATTTCGTATGTCTATCGATTTATTACCTACGTGTCATCCATAACAGACATACAAAACACTGTACTGCGAACAGTATATGCATAGTGTTTTCCTATGCTCTCGCGCAGGTCACGTCTGTAGATGGATTCAAATCCCGTCTGCAGTAATACGTAGCCAAACCAACACAGATTGTTTTATTCCATTTTTATTTGTAAATATGCCTAATTTGTGGGTTTTTTCACCTCTTTAAGTTCGTATTTTACCTGCATGTACATATGCAGTAACACAGTAGAACTTAAAGTTAGCTGGTCTCTTAATCATCAAAGGTTGAATGAGATCGCTTTGTAATTTTACTGTATGGAAATAGTTCCGTTCTGAGCAGCACGTGAACAATATCGATTTAAACATATCATTTGATATTGCACGGTTTAATATTGCACTGGAATGTTTTTTCACGTACCGCTAAGGACGGAACTACTTTCGCGGTCAAAGAGACGCGCCATCTGTCATTCGATTTAAACATAACTTGATTCCGGTGTTCAGTTTCTGATAGTCCTAGTTAAAAACTGTGCTTATACGTAGTATAGTGTTTTGTTTGTATCTTTTATAGATGACACGTTTTGAAGAATCAATAAACATACACAAAACCTTTGTTTGTAAATACCTAGTTTCTGACGTAATAATGTGACGTGTAGATCAATACCATTGCTCGATTGTAAGGACGTACGCTACTAGATTGCTGTGTTTGTAGTTGACTAGCTTCTCGCCAAATAGTTTTAAAATTATGTACGGCGAGGGTAAACGAAATCAAATAAGGAATTGAGGATCTTTTATTAATATCTTAATTAATTGTAAACAAAGACCAGATTACACTTACATGCAGTATGAATTAGTTAACATCGTTCATTTTCGTTCACTTTAATAAACCAAGGAAGCAAACAGTCTCGGCTGTTAGTTCGTTTCACAATTCAGACAATATCACTACAATAAAGAACACAAACAAAGGATATACACTATTTGTACATGTACTTTAATTCTTCCGAACACATTACAATATAAATTGTCTGATGAAGACACATGTAGCTTAAAAAATTTCATACTTCAGATCCAAACGAGAAAAAAGTCGCTGGATAAAGATCGGCCATTGATTTGTTAAGATGTGAACATAGCAACGGATGTATTTCTCCGCCGAAAAGGAATATATATAAATCTGCACAGATTATAACAAACTTAAATCTATTCTTGTCATTCTTCATTTTATATTGAATTTTGAAGGAAATGGAATATATATTATATTATTTTCACGAATACAATATCAAAGTATACAATAAGAGGGTTATTGCATGATTATGGGAAACTATTGTGTTGGGATTCGTTCCTTCGGCGGAGGTTTGCCCTCGCAAGCTCGGGCAACTTAGCCGAAGAAACTCGTCATACACAACGTTTTCTCAGATTGATGCAGAAACCTTTTACTGTATCCTTTTTTTTCCAAATGGAAAATCAGAAAGAAACATTTCAAAGTTTACAATATATTGATGTGTATCTATATGTCGGATGGTTAGCCTATTACTGATGCCATTAACAAGCATTTTGCTATTCCTTAACCTAGTATTGCGTACCTTTTCATCTTTACATGATATGCAAACTATTTCTAATTGATACTTTATCTGACCTAGTGTAAAGGTATACAGTGGCTAGTTTGCACACACATTAATTTACAATATCGAATGTTCTGTTCAATTATATTCCTGATGACTTAAGAAAGTATTTTAGCTGTTATTGTGTAACTTTTCCGATTGATATGCAAACTGTTTTAAGTTGATTATTTATCAAACAAAGTGTATAGGTATATAGTGACTAGTTTGCACAAAAATTATCTTACAATATCTATTTTTTTTTACCGTATTAAATTTATAGAATAATTATTCTTTTCTAATCTACTTTAGATGATTTTTAAAGAAAAATTAAATTATTTAAAATATATGACTGTTTTCCGAGCCGATATAAACTGTGCCAACTTGCCACGTTCTGTTACCGTGCTATGTATGCACATATACTGGGATAGCTTGGAAGCAACAAGTTGTATTCTCGACATTCTAAGATAATTTAAACTTGGCTCATGCGGATATCCTATTTAAAGTAAATGATGGTTTCACGCTCGGCGTGCGACGGACGGTGACAATAAGCATAAATACCAACTATGAGCATTTGGGACGCTTTTGAACTAATACAACAATAAAATAACACAACTTGAATATATGCAACATCGACAAGGAAACAACCTTCAATACAATAGCTCTCCATGTACCAGTAGTTATTTTCTAAATTATTGATAAGACGCGGATAATTTATTCTTAATTTTTGCATGATTTATCTATGTATTTGTAATTCGTTGCTGTCGTCTATTAGGGCATACGGAAAATTATAATAAATATTCGTGAAATGTATACTATCCTAAATGCCATTCACTTTTAAATCCGTTTTATATGCATGACCGCTTTTTAATACATATCAAAAATACCCATTGTCGAGTTTTGACTTTTTCAGAAAAATTCATGGGTTATTGATTTGTTTTTTACCTGAGTGTTATAACTGAACACATAAACACTATATATGGTATTCTTTCCCTTCATTGGCATTTAGGAAAGTATAACAACTACCAGAATATGTCTTATCTCTCCTATTCAGAGAGTTTCCGAACACGTAATTTATGATGGTTGAATACTGGAGTAATTCTTTTCTAACAGGTATTCCATGAACTCGACCTTAACACTGTATAATTAATTTATCATTCTATTGCAAAGCATTGAATTTATTCTGAATGTCGTTTAAAATATCATGGAATCATTCTGGGTGCAATTGAGAATATAAAGAACTCGGTACTTCTTTAAAGGAAACATTTAAAGTTAAAAGATTTTAGCAACACTACGCACTGTAATATAGATATGTATAAGTATAATTTGATATTTCAGCTCCTGTGTGATAACTGTGTCTCCAAACCCTGTAATGGAACCGAGCTCTGTGTTTCGACAGGAAGTTCGTACATTTGCTTGACCACAGGTAAGAAGAAGTCACACTCTCAATAATTCAGTCGTTATCATTTGAAATATAATAACATTTATTCTTGCAGTTATGAATACACACTAAATTTAAATTGACATGATATTTATCATAATATCAGCGTACACAGATAGATATTTTTATTGTGTTTGGTTAGATACTTTCAAAGTCGTATGCTGCATAGTTGTTGTATGTGGGAAAGGGTAAAGATTATACTTTTTTTCAAATTTTGAGAGATACATGTATAGTTCCTTTTGCATGAATGTGTTCCCAAATTCATGTCACAAATGTTTGTATTGCATATTTTTTATTTAATCTTTACGAGTTAAGAAAGGAAACATTTTTTACCATAATGACAGCATACATGGCTAAATAGTATATATACTTTGCTATACAATATACAGTTGTGAGATTTTGTAGAACTGAAATAACTCGAGTAATCTTATATACAAAGGATGACAAAGGTAATACAAGTATTTGCCTTCTTTGTTTTCTATTTGATTTTAAAGAAACATAAACAAATGAAAGAAATATGTTTTGTCCAGTTTACGTGTTTATTTTAGCTATATTTTTTAAATTGTTTTTTTTATCAATTTAGTAAAATTCTTGGAGTCGAAACTGCATCCAAGCGTCGTGAAATATCATTCTATTTTGACTGAAAATGAACAGTTTTTGACTCGATGTTTATAATTGTGTCAATAGACATCGAAAGCCTGCTAATAGTAAAAACATTTTCGGAAAATCTAAATATCAAAGCATCAGTAGCTTTTTGAGAGCTTATTTTTTTATTTAATCTTCTGTGCGTTCTAAAAGGCGTTTTCTCTAACATACATCATAGCAATGTAAGAAGTAACCAACTTCAGGTGAGCAGCACGTTTTCTAGCAGTGTTACCCCATTTAGATCGTCCCGTATCGACAAGTCGATATCAAAGCTTTCAAAACTTTAATTTTTATATTTGTCGTGTTGAAATGTAAGGTAGACAAATTGACATTTGCAATTCATTACTTCGAGTTTTCTCTGAAAAATATAAGACAGACCAATTTAAATTAGCACGGATAATAGCAAGTGAAAAAACATTGATTCGGGCAACAATATTTAGGGCGAAAAATAGAAATAATATGCCAAATCTCACGTTATTGCTTTACAAAAGAGTCGAGTAGTCGATGGCGGGAACAGTATTTCGTACGAAATAACCTTAACGGGTATCGTTAATGCTTTACTTTTCACTTCCCACTGTTCCGTCACATACTATAAGGATGCCTCTACTGGTTCAGTGAACGGTTTCTATACAGCTGACTCTAAATTGACATTGGGTAACTTAAAGTGCTGAACTAAATCGGTATCCACTGCTTCATCACATATTGTAGGCTAAATCTAAACGGGTAACTTAAAGTGCTGAACTAAATCGTTATCCACTGGTTCGTCACATATTGTAAGCTGAATCTAAATGGGTAACTTAAAGAGTGAACCAAATCGTTATCCACTGCTTCGTTACATATAGTAAGCTGAATCTAAACGGGTAACTTAAAGTGCTGAACTCAATCGTTATCCACCGCTTCGTTACATATTGTAAGCTGAATCTAAACGGGTAACTTAAAGTGCTGAACTCAATCGTTATCCACTGCTTCGTTACATATTGTAAGCTGAATCTAAACGGGTAACTTAAAGTGCTGAACTAAATCGTTATCCACTGCTTCGTCAGATATTGTAAGCTGAATCTAAACGGGTAACGTAAAGTGCTGAACTAAATTCGTGTCCTCATTATTATCACAGATTGCCAGAACGCCCCTCCTAGTCCAGTTAACGGTGTCCCAATTCAACCTGGGTCTAACAGTATTGGAACTACAAGGAAATATATGTGTCCAAGCGGGCAGATGACGATCGGAAATAACCAAATCACATGCCGAGGACATAACTGGTCCCCGCCGCCTCAGTCGTTTACGTGTGAATATGGTGAGGCATTTAATTAGGTTTCACTTGGGTTCAACTGCAAAGAAATTTAGCCGACTTTAGCGATCGTTATTGATGTTGAAAACATGCTTCTGGTAGTTTAATTATAGAAGATTGCTATCAAATGGTTGACGTTTTTGACGGAGTTAAAATATGTTAGCCTCATTCACAAAAGACAAAAGCAGACACGCGAAGAATTCTCGACAAGAATGAACACTTAATATGTTATACATGTAGTTGAAGAACATTACATCAGTGGTTAAAGGGATGCATTGGACGAGGAAATATAAAGATTTGCCCATGTCAAATATGCTTATATCAAGGGAAAAACACTTTCAAACAACACTTTTCAAGTTTTGAGGTTGAAACATTTTGTAATATTGGCAGTATTTAACTACGATACAATTACATGCTTAAGTGCGACATAATTGTTTCCTTTTATTTGTGACGGACTAAATTAGTCATCATAGGTTGAAAACAGCCGTTTACGGTGTTTCAACCAGAAAACATATATGCATTGTCGTTTTTAACGGCTCATTACAAAGCTCAGTTGATTCGGTTTCCTGTCCCATTGGCGAACAATGTTTATGATATATAATCATGTACATTATTGGAAATGTTTTATAGTATGTCATGCATGAACACTATTGGTTTTACATGTATTGGGTTGCCAACCAGGGACATTGTCTAGAATCAGTAAACATCAGTAAACGCGTTATTTCCTAGATAAGCCTTGTATTATCAAAAAAAGTAAAAATGAAATAATTGCAATTTGTAATGTAGAATAAAACGTCTTTAAATATGAATGTATTGCAGTGCGAAGCTGTGCAGATCTCTACAAATGCGATAACGGCTACAGCGATGGAGAATACTGGCTTTATCCGAGTCCATTCGGAACAACACCAGTTAAGATATTTTGTTCAACAGCATGGAATGAATTTATAACGGGTACTACTATCATATTGGTCTTTCTCTGTTAACACTTTCAAGGATAATTGTTTTAAAAAGACTTGTCTTGCGAAAACCAAGGTTGTTGATGTTTGGAGCATAGCCGAGTTAACAACAGCGGTCGTCCGAATATGTTAAGAACATATTTATTAGTTCTTCGAACCAACAGTAAGAACTAAAGTTCATAAGAAACATATGAAACGTATATTATGCATATTACTTGACCATATTGACAGAGAAAATGGTTTTCTTCGTAAACGTTAAGATTTAAAGCAATTAGTTTGTTGTAACAAGCAGAAGTAAAATTCGGGTTTCGTGACACCTGCCTTAGAGGTTTTTGAATCACACTCAAAAACCATGTACGTAACAAGAACCGGGTAGTGTTTAACGGTTAATTGTTGGTTTGTTTGTGGTGCAAAGCGATGGGCGTGGCATAAACTACGATCACTGATTTGTCAATTCTACGCTGTCTGTATAGCTTCCTTTCTTCTTTGAGTTAATCAGTAAAACTATTAATAACAAGGCAGGTGCTATATGTGTTTTCGAACGTTCTTGGTAAAATTAGGGAAACGTTTACATAATTAGCATGTAGCATTCCTCAAAGCTGAAACTTCATGTTGTATGAAGTTATATATATTATTTTTGAAACCAGGCTAAAAATTGTACTCATGCTTTCAATAAAATATGATATGTACTTGTACGCGACCTTCCTTGGTTCGCACCCCGATACATTTCGAACGCTAATACAAATACTTTAAACCCGAGGCTAAATAATACAATTTATCATGCTATAAAATATAGGGCAATGCTTCAGCAAACAATTTTAACAAAAACATCGGTATACATGAACGAATGGAACCATTTATCTTATAATCAACGAACGAGTATTCTATTTTCTGTTGTGTCATATAACGAGTCATGACAAGGCAATACATATTCGTATGTCAAAACATTAGGTTGGTAATGTATATGAAACACAAGTTTAAAGTTTTAAAAAGCAAGAAAACGTTAACACTTTTAATTAATGTATTCTTTCTAAAGAAATAATAAATCGACGATTTGATGCAATGGATTGTTGATCATCCCCAGTCAAGGGCAATTGCAAGACCTCGCGGTATCACATAACAGAAGCACAGATTAAGTGATCGAAAGATTGAAGCGAATCGAAGCAAATGGAAGCGAATCGAAGCTTTAACTTAAATCGACGATGTTTTGCGAACGTTGACATTTCTTATTATTTTCAGTCGAGGAATCGTTAAACTATGTTAGGAATGGACGTATGGAGGACAAGGAATATATCAATTTCAGCAAGATAAGTGTAGATATACAGGTTTGTCCCTAATATTGTATAATTTTCATTGTGCTAGCTGTCATCTGAATTCATAATCGTATTTAACTTACTCACTCCTCGTAAACTACGAATACGACCGTTCAATGCAATACTTACCTAATATGTCGACCGTGTCTCTACTTTTGTTATTGTATCGCTCTTTACAATTGAACCATTTGAATGCTGCATTTCTAAAATGGACTTGTTCTGCTTTGCGTTTGAAAGAGATCATAGTCATATCCGACTTCTAAACTATAACCCACATACGACGAATCTGATGGGCAAACATGTGTTAAGACTTTATAATTGAATGCAAAATGTTTGAATGTAGCTGAAGTCCTTGTGCAAACGGAGAAATCTCATAAAAAATATCTCCTTTTGCCACACTGATTTCATATTTCGTCTAGTTAAAAGGCGTCAGAATGCGTCTACATTTGGAAAGGGTTTATAATTGTTGCGGGGAGTGTAGACGAAAATCTGTGAATTCTTATCTTCGTCTAGACTGTTCGCTTGTCACGTATCACTATGTTTTGAAATTATTCATTTAATAAGCAAGACTTAATATTGACCATTTCCCCTCTATAGACGCTGTCTAGTGCCTCTGAATAAGAAGACTTTTAAAAAAGAGAAGATTATTATTATAACAATACGACCAAACACTCCTTTACACATTGTGATAGCCGAACGACTTTGTTGAGCATAAACACATTTTATAGCCCTAAATTTAAAATGCAAATACGAATGATTTGGTAAAAACTGAACCTTAAATAATCGAGGATAGAGCATACATTAAACATTCTGCTAACAACAATGTTTTCAAATCGTTGGCGGAGTTTAATAACAAATGTTATCAAAACCGGTCATATCGATAAAGTAAATTTGAAAAATTACTTACGCAAATATATAGTGATTACATTCCCGAAATACTTTGAGATTCATAACTAATAAACATCTCATAAACAATCTCTCTGTTTCTTAATTGAGTAATCGGATTTTCTCCATCAGGAATTCACTTGCGACAATTAAATTGATTGATTGATTTTGGGTTTTACGCCATTTTTTGTCATATCACGGCGGCCAGTTCCCTACTCCTGTATTCCCAACACCAGTTATCCACACAACAAACTCCCCAAGCAATTGTCTGCTTTTCCACATAAACTGTTTTTCCATTTGTGGAAGACGAATAACGCTTATTGCATTGACTTTAATCATATGTCAGAAAAATATATTGGCCGAGCAGGGATTCGAACACACAACCCCTTTATTGACAGCCCGCGTCGCTACCGTCTGAGCTACCGAGGCTCGGCTTTTGAAAGTAAAGACAAAGAAGACAATACTGTTGAATATTGGAAGGGATGGATATTAAAAGAAATTATAAATATAAAATATTATTCTATTTATCATGATTATAGACGATGATTGTCAATCCATGGGACAAAACATTTACGACGCAAACGGGTGATTCTACCTATCTTATAAGCCTTGCCTACGGAAAAGCTGTTACTTGTGATTGGACGCAAAATGGTTATTTTCAAATCAATACCACTACTACTGGTCTGATACTGGATCCACAAGTAAGAACATACAAGCTGCTTCATGAACAAAAGGTGCCTTATGGCTTGTAAGGACGTTATACTTATACACGTAGCACGTAACAAAAATAGGATATATAGTTACCTTTATTCATAGTTATTAATCGTAAAATCGTAACGAAAACTAGATTTGAAGCAACCTTAACACATTAATATTAAATACTTTAATTAATGGTCATAGTTCGTAACGAAAACTGGATTCGTAGAGTCTTTTACACATAAATATAAAACACCTTGTTTATTAGTCGTAGATTGTCACGAATTCGGATTTCAACAAACCGTTACTCATATATATTAAAAACATTATTAGGTAGTAACGAAAACAAGAGATTTGTAACAAACGTTTGTCATAGATATTTTATACATTAATTAATAGGCGTAGATCGTAACGAAACACGATTTACACATTAATATTGAAAACTTTAATTGATAGACATACATCTTAACGAAAACTAGATTTGTATCAACCTTTACACATTAATATTAGATACTTTAATTTCTAGTCATAGTTCGTAACGAAACTGGGTTTGTAGAGTCTTTTATACATACATGTCAAATACGTTATTTATAAGCCATAGAGTGTAACGAAAACTGGTTTTGAAGATTCTTCAATACATTATTTAGTAGACCGTAACGACAACTGAATTCCAATTTAATTTTTAGTCACAGTTCGTAACGAAACTGGATTTGTAGAGTCTTTTACGCATACATATTAAATACATTATTTAATAGACATAGATCGTAACGAAAACAGTACTGACTTGTAGCATCCTTTACTCATAAATATTAAATAAATATTTAATAGACGAATATCGTAACAAAAAGTACTTGTAGCAAGCTCTACTCTTTAATACTAAATACATTATTTAATAGACGTAGATCGTTACAAAAAGTCATTGAAGCACCCTTGACATAATAATATTAAATACATTATTTTATAGACGATTATCATAACACGAACAGGATGGATTACAAGCAGGAATTACTCATGGTTATTCAATACATTATTAAATAGACGTACAGCGTAACAAAAACGGGATAGATTTGTAAAAACATTATTTAATAGACGTAGAAAGTAACGAAAATAGGATGATTTGTAGCATCCTTTATTCATAAATATTTAATACATTATCTAATAGACGTGTAAAGTAACGTAAAATTGATTTGTAGCAACCTTTACACATAAATATTAAATACATCATGTAATAGACGTATAATGTAACTACAACTTAATTTGTAGCAAACTTTACTCATAAATATTAAATACATTCTGTATAATGTAACGAAAACTTGATTTATAGCAAACTTTACTAGATTTATAGACACAGATCGTAAACGAAAACTGGATTTATTACACACTTTATCAATCTATATATTCAAATTTAATATACAGACGCAGATCGTAACGTAAACAGGATTTATAACAAGCTCTATCAACATATACTTTAAACGTTAATTTATAGACTTAGATTGTTCTGAAAACAGGATTTGTAGCAAACTTTACAACATATATATCACACGTTAATATACAGACGTAGATCGTAACGAAAACAGGATTTGTAGCAAGCTGTACTCGTTGATGAACTATTTCATCAGATTACAAAACGGTGATGCAGCAGGACCTCTATTCAACTGTTGATAACTTGACAATATACGTGACATGACATGTTTAACAATTAAATCTTTCCTTTTTCATTATTATTCAAAACGACAACAGTTAGGTTAAATTATAAAAAACCTCTATAAACGTTTACGCTTAATCACTATAACGAGTTGGAAATCCTGTTCTACGATGTAAAAAGCTCATCATGATGACTTTCTTGTTTTGCCACAATGTTATCAAATCAAAAGTCATCTGGTGCAGGGAATAAACAGACCAGAAATCCTAGACACACACACTCAGAACCGCAGACAAAGCTACTTAATGTTACATAACGTTCCCTGTTGCATCTTAAAATCATGAGAAATATTTACATAAAGTAGGAAGATGTATATAACATCTGACGGCAAACTAATATCATAGCCGGCTTGTTTTAAAAACACATACTTAATGCCATGCCAAAAATGGGGGACATGTTCACAGGCTAAAGATATTCGTTCATCACATTCCCATACGCACTCACTTTAGGACTTCACTGATACGTGTGTGTTTCCACTCTATGATATTATATTCGTATTATGTGCTAAAATGTTTAAAGTCTAAAATAAGTTGATATTATGTTATTTTCAAATGACATATTTCAGTTACAATGGATGGTGAGCGGTGGCCTTAACCATGCCATACTCGAGTTCTCTAAAAGTACTGATGGTGAAATCATATCGGCATACTGTAGAGGATATTGTGGATATTGTGAACCAAACGGAGACATGATTCTACATATTAACCCAAATTACGGTAAGTAATAAAATAATGGTTGTATACTGTGGAGTAGAACCATGTTAAATGATCAACAACTTAATCAATTTTCTTTTCTCCGCTTCCTTCTTGTTGTTTTGCTCCTGAAAGTTTGCTAGTTTCGTATTAAGTGTTTTGGTTACATCGGAAGCAGGTATACACATTAAACCATTTCCTTCAAACGACAATTTTGCAGCAGAGGTCTTTGAACATATTGTGTCGAAAAATCAAAAAAATCTCTATCATTGAATGGATAAAAATGGAAAACAATGTGGCAAAATGAGAAATTGCACGTATTGTGCAATGTCTTCTTTTGTCACTATGTTTTCAAAAAGACGTCTGCTACAGAGACGTCAGAAGGTGTATATATGAGGGCAAGGGTTAAATGTTTTATATACATAAACTGTCTTCAATGGAAAGGGTCAACGTAAATGACACTGCAAAAAGTTTATCGTACTTTAACTTCAATACCGCATCAAACATTTTATTGTCGTAACACTTGTGACTTGCAAACGTGATATGATATATCCGCACCAAAGGACGTTTAATTTTTTCTTTGGCAAAGTTTGAAACTCCCATCATGTGAAAGTTCTCTTTTTGTCACAATTATTTCAAAACTATCCAATAATAATGCTTTCTTTGTCGAAATCTACCATTTGTTTGCCTGTATGGCTTGCTTCACCCTCTTTCACACCTTCATATTAATGGTAAATATTCAATTTTCAAATTGTTGGACAAACGACAAGACACCAGTTTAATAACAGACTTCATATGTATATATAAATTAATTAGATTTACACTGGCCCTCCTTTTTCGCTGTCCGTTCCTCCTTGTTAGTCTTACGAGGTTACTGAAATGTAGATCTACTTGATGTATGTTAATGTAGTATAAGGTTGGTCTACGTTAATAATAAAAAGTTAGTGTTTAAGTTTTGTTCATTTGTTTTCTTAGGCTTTTACTTTGATCGACGTCTAGGCCATTTTGCTACAAGTGCTACAAGTGCGTCGTACCTTTTCAGAATATATTTTCTTCATTGTGATACGTGCTGCATCCACGAAAGCGAAAACGAGCATCGTCTGTCTACCATTGTGCACTTTGGCACAGCTAAACAGTATACATTAAGGCCAATCTGTCAATCTCTTTCGTTCTATCAGAATCTCCACAAGTAGACATAATCTTCAAACAAGCTTGTGTAAGTAATATATGACCAGCGTACAGCTACATACATTCTGTTCGTAGTATACCTTTTCGTGGGAATTGACTCATTCTATACGATGGCAAACACAATCCAAACGTTAATTCCTATTTGATACACGACCTATGTTAACTTCAGATCAGGTTTATCAAACACAATCCATACATTATTTTCTATCTGATACACGACCTATGTTAAATTCAGATCATGCTTTTTAAACATACACGACCTATCTAAACTCCGTATTAGGCTTATCAAACACAATCCAAACATTATCTCCTGTTTTATACACGACCTCTTTTCTCTTATGCTGCTCTCACAGTGTGGCGAATATGAATATTTGACATTCGCGGTGAATTCGCCTAAACATTGCGATTGGAAAGTAAATATTTTTTATCTCAAACGATTCTAATGCGCTTATGAATGTTACGAATGTCTTACCAACGTTCCCAATGCCTTGTCATTTTCTTACGAATGTTACGAATATTTGATGGCGCTGTTGCGATTGGTATAAACAGCGGGACGAATCTGCCTCAGACAGATTCCGAGACCCGGGAGCCACCACCACCAGCCAGACCACCCACACCACACCATCCCCATAACCGGTAATATTGGAAGATATTGCATCAGATGAGCCTGGGGACACTTTGGATGATGCACCAATGTGTGCCACACCTCCCTCGCTAAGAAGGTTAACAGGAGAAGTTCCCGTCTCACGGATGACCAGCAGGACCATATGCTTGAGTTGCTGGAAGCCACCCCAGCCGTCTTCGATACGAGTCTTTGGTGAGCAGGCACGCAGGATGGAGGACGCAGACTTGGGTGGTTCAAAACTCATGATTTGGTTCAAAAGCTGAAGAACAGTCGTCAGCAAATGTAAACATTGGAAGCCTGGCTCAAATTTGAATCCTGTCACCAATGGGACCACCAATGAAAAACGCCTCTGGAAGAAGATATCCTGGCTCATTATACACATCAAGCCTCCTAGGAAATGATGAAATTGAATTAAAAATTTGGCCCTTTTATACTCTCTGGAATGAATGAATGTAAATTGTTTCATGGCGCATCGACAGCTAAGGTCGTTTATCGCGCATTTAAATTTATTTATTCATGATCTACTGGTTAACAAACCAGTACTAGGATAGAGGCTAGAAAATGTGCCTTGACCAAGGGCACTCCACCACGACCGTAGTGCCGCAAATGGGCTACTCGACCACAGCGGATTCCTCTATGGACAATTCCCTGGGGCGAATGCCAATCATATCGCAATATTTGTCTAAATATTGGCAAGACCCACACGCGTTCGCAAGCATTGGTAACCGTTCGTAAGCATTGACAATACATTGGAAAGCGTTCGTAAACATTGGCAAGTGTTCGCAACAAATTCTCTAAAATATTGGTAAAGTATTGGTAGGCCATTCGTAAGACATTCGTAACGTTGGCAAAGCATTGGTAAAGCATTTGTAATATTGGCAACAATCGTAAGACATTCGTAAGGAAGGGGACCGGCGATGTTACCAACGCCTTACAAATGCCTTTACGAACGTTGCCAACGCTTACGCACGCTTTACTAACGTTACCAATGGCTTACCAATGCTTACGAAAATCGACGGCGATTGACCGCCTTCACAACATTTGCTGAAATTTAGGAAGCGCTTCCTAAATTGATCGATCTTCGTAAGGAGGTGAAGAATGACGTGTGGACGTTCCGAATTTGTTACCAACGCTTACGGAGACACGGCGAATGTTGCGAAGTTTGAGCGATTGTCAAATATTTCCATTCGTAAGCACATTCGCTAGCATATTCGCCACAGTGTGAGAGCAGCATTATAGCATGAAGCTCACATAATAAAAAATACTGACTTATTTGAACCGTATAAAGTATTAACTTAACTTAACTTGAAATAATGATTTGAAATTCAGAACAATAGTGATTTAAGTCCAGTTACCTTAAACTAATTGATGTAAAACATTATGGTTTTTAATTGTATTATATATACAAGCACATTTCCGGTACAACTTTAAGCAGATTGACATGCGCAAATTAAACACAATTGATCATTATTCCGTTATTGACTTGGTTAAATACGGCAACAACTATAGTCATTGTACGTCACTGGAAAATGATGTGACGTTTTGAAAATATGAATGGACGTTAGTCAAAATGCGATATTGGGGCGTGATTCAAACGCCAGTCATACATTTCAATTAACGTGTAAATTATATTATTTCATTTTTGAAAATATCGAACTTTGAATGAACGTCAATCAAAAAGCGGTTTTTGACCGTAATTCAAACGTCAGTCATACATTTCAATTAACGTATTCTTGAAAATATCGAAATTTGTTTGTGTTTTTTTTATATTCTGTTTAAAATGTTATAATAGGTATATACTTAAAGGTTAATTATGTTGTAGTACCGAGTCATGGTTTATTGTTGTCTTCTTTGGGCGTGGTCAAATTTATATCCATTCTTCCTCGCGCATCCATGCATCAATACAGAACATACTATTACTAAAACATAATATTTCTGTTATATCCTTATTTTCTATCTATTTTACAGTGGTTGCTGCCTCAGAAGCTACGATGCCAATCTGTCCCTAACTGTTCATCCGACATGAGTTACCAACTATATATGAGCCAGTGCATGTGAAAACGTACAAGTCGGCTTCTGTAAACTGTATAGAACCAGAAAAGGCTATGCATCCGTACAATCTGATCAAGATATATATAGTGTGCTCATATTGCTTACTATTATTTGCAAGCATTTTATGTCAATGTGTGTGAATATTCGGATAACAATGATCAGGTATTGAAAGATTGATTTGGGTTAAGGCCGATTTTAACAATACTTCAGTCATATTACAGTAGCCAGATCCTTGTTTCGTGGCTTTACTACATCTGTACTAAACACAACATACTTTTCAAGCTGATTGCTGATATTACACATATACCGTCAGTCCATTGGCCGAAGAAAAATGAATCGTGTTCACTTTTGTCAATCTTCGGAAATAATGTTTGTCAAGATAGGGTTCGAACTCAAGAGCCCTGTATTGCCACCCATTGTCGCCACCCACTCAACAACCGGGGCTCGTAGCTGAGCTGACATGTTGATTTGAACCTTCACTCTTCAAACATTTGTACATTTGCTCATGCACCAGCTAATATCTTTTCGATTCAACGAACCAGTCGGTGGGTAACGCTTTTTCTAACAGTGTTTTACATTAATAACTAGTACATTATCTTAGTCTGGTATTTAGCCTGGAAATTTGTGTTCTTTACTACGATTGAGATACCTTCTTTTAACCTCACAGTATGTCAGTAGAGCGAACAAACGTATTTTAAACTTCACATCAGAGGATGAATAAAAATAACTGAACACCTGAAAACAATCATTTTTATCCTAGCAGTTATGAAATTCCTCGTTATTTTGCGTTCATCTGTAATTGAGATACACTTTACGACTCATAAAAGATCGTCAATGACAATAAAAACAACTTTATAGCGTATATCCTTACAATCCAGCACTATTGTTGATCTACACGTAACATAATCTACGTATATATTTACAAACACAGCTAACGCTATGAATATTTGTAGACATGTCTGTCAATTTTCACTACGTGTCATCAATAAAAGATTTGCAAAGCACTGTACAACGAACAGTATAAGCACAGATTTTGTCCTTTGATTGCCAAAGACTAAAACCCTCGTCCTCCGGACCTGGTGGTAAATTATGAAAAATACGTCATTTCAGTGGTTTTGACGTCATAAAACTATGTCGCCCAAATTGGCAAATTTAGTGTAGAAATATGATAACCGTAAGTACATTCTTTTCGAAATACGCCTCATAAATCACTTTACGGGATAAATACAATATCTCATTCGTGTGTATGTAGTATCACTTTTAAAAACCTCGTTTTCTCAGCTGAGTTTGACGCTCGCCAAGGCTCGCGGCATATCATCTTAGTAAATTCATTTGATAAAAGTGATACTAAATAAACACTCATTAAATATCCTCTATGTGCTTTGTTAAAACACACGAACGTACGGACATATACAAAGGTTGTGGATGTAATAGTAAAGATCCGGACAAACTATTATTAACAGAATTTTCAGAATTTTCAATTTTCAATAATTTCGACATGTAAGGAATCAGAAATGCCCTCACAAATCAGAATTATACTTTTATTTTTTTATTTTTCAAGTCATTTTTTTGTTATTATAATCATATAGCTGACAATATAGATTAGTTTTAGTTTTTGCAAATAAAAAAATAAAAAATTAAATTTAAATATAAATTACTAAACACGTATATACATTTTTCAAACTTATATGTCATAAAGTTTCTTATATCGAAACGTCGCATATGTTCTCGTTTTATTTTTTTTATATTCTGAAAAGAGGTCGTTTTAAAGTTATGTTTGAACGATAACTAACTCAAACATTGTGTCACAACAAACCACATCGAATGAAACGATGTAGCTCAGAACAATCAAGTATACTTATATTCTATATTGCGAGTTACGAATAAAGAAAATGCAGAAATAAACCGAACATCATATTTCGAAATTGTGTTCAGACACAGAAAACAGCGTACAAATACAATTTGTTTATAATCATTTTTCCACCGAAATTTATAAATATTAAAGGAAAGTAGATGAACCGAAATGAAATCTCAAAAAGAACTAACATTTCACTATTGTAAAACCGATTATAGGTTAAACATATTTTAAAGAAAATATACCCAACATTATCAAACTTATGTATTGAAGAATATAAGAGCTATTATACTCACCGTTGCGTCGGCGTCGGCGTCGTCGTTCACGTCACACTTTAGTTAAAGTTTGGCATGCAAGTACATATATTTCACCATAGCTTAGTAAACTACTAAACGTATTGCATTAACACTTTCTAAAATGCTTTGCAACTTCCACCCATAAGAAAATAATCAAGTTGGATATCTGTCATCTGTCTTGGTCATTTCTTTACTTCGCAATTCTGGTTAAAGTTTTGCTTGCTAATACATTAATAGTCCATATCTCAATATTAACATGATGCGTTGTATTGGAACTTTATACAACTCTTTACAACCATCAACTATATGTAAACAATCCAGTACGAAAACTCTATCCATCCTATGATGCAAACTATCGCCTCTCTTTTTTACTGAGAAAATAGTGTTAAAGTTTTGCTTGCAACTACATAAAGAATTCATATCTCAGTAACTAATAAGCGGTGAAATAGTCAAGCGCATTGTCTTATGGACAGCTCTGGGTTTACTTAGAAATTCTGGTTGATGTTTTGCATGAAATTACATTAAGAGTCAATAAATCAGTAACTACCTTATGCATTACATTTGAACTTTAAACAACCCTTCCCAACCCTCACACCCCTTTTTAAATTATCAGGTTATGTAACTCTTTCCTGCATATCTTGCAAATTATCACTGTTTAATAGTTTTGGTTAATGTTTGCATGAAACTACATTGGAGTCCATATCTCAGTAACTAATAATCGATGGAATAGTCGAGCGCGCTGTCTTTTGGACGACTCTTGTTATCCCCCTTCTGACCCTTCCCTTCTCTCTTTGTTTTGTAATGACACCATTGAAAAGTCATTTGTAAAGTTAACGTTTTTCCAACGCCTTCTAGTCAGATATCATCAAAGTCAAACATCAAATGATCAGTACTGTGTGCTCAAATGTTACATTTAACATCGATAAAAAGACACTTCATTTGTGTGTATATTAAAACAGATATTTAAGATTATGTTCTGAACATTTAGGTTGTTTTCTGTCTTAAACCGTCTTTATCTATGATAGTTATTACTTAAAAAACGTATATATTGAGATATTTAGATAAATCGTCAGAGACGTGAAAAGTGAAAACTGAAAGAAAACCGTGCACAACGTCTAAGCAAAACCAATTGTTGTTTATCTTGTAATGTAGCTTTTCCTTGTCCAGATCGGAAGATTGATTTTATTATCATTATGAATACTGTTTGTATGGTAGCCAGGGTATCGTCTTAACCAATTTCGTGGCACCCCTTTCCCGCATTCCAGAATCCTGCAACAGAGGACTTTTAAATCATTTTTGGAAATATGTAAAATATAAATAAATAGAATATGAATATCGATAAATAGTTGTTGTTAAATGAGGCATTGCTCTGTATGAGAAATTGCTTCTTTCGCAAGCATGATTTCCAAAGGCATCTACTGCAAAGGGAATCCGCTGTGGTCGGGTGGTTAGCGTCGTGGGTGTCCCTGGTTCGATCCCCAGTCGCGGCAATTCGGTCGTGGTGGAGTGCCCTTGGACAAGGCACATTTTCTAGCCTAGTACTGGTTTGTTTACCCAGGGATCATGAATAATAAAATTTAATTGCGCGCTAAATGACCTTAGCTGTCGATGCGCCATAAAACAATATACATTCATTCTACTGCAAAGGCGTCGGTGTGTGGTAATGGGTTAAAGAATGATGAAGAAAGAGTAAACATGTTCTGAGTGTGATGTTTTGGCCTCATATTAACTCTACGGTTCACACAAATATAAGTTCCTATTTTGTGTATGGGTGTTGGGATTTTATCATTTGATTTATTATGCATTTATGTCGATTTGTTACATTTTGTATTACTCTTTTTCAACTTTAGATGAGGCATACACAAGTTTCTACAAGCCCTGGACATGCATAATGTGTATTTTTTCAAATGCCAATACCGCTCTACACAAAACAATAACAAATGAGTGTATGTATGATGCACTTCGAAGATTGCTGTTTTAGTGTTTACGCTATTTATATATAATTATGTATTCGTCTAACATATTGGAGACAAAGAAAACAAAGATATAAAACATATTTATCTTCATGCATAATAATATTTCATGTTTTCGATTTTAACCTTATCTTAATACAGAAATAATTGAAAATTTAGTATTTCACTAACAAAACTAAGAGTATTTTTTCATAGATTGGCTATAAAACGAGTAGATATGAAAAAAAGAAATAGTATTCCATTAATTTGTAGTATTTGTAATTCTCTTGAAAATGAGTTTTACTTTGTGAATGCAGCTTGTATACTCAACTTAGAAATTGTTTTAATCCTTATTATTACAAAATAAGACCAAATATGCATAAAATTATACAGTTGTTAACAAGTGAAAATGAAACTATTTCGAAAAATGTGAGTGTTTATATTTATAAAGCATTCGAAATCAGAAATGCCAATCATTATAAACCTTAGTTCAGCATAGACTTTTAAAACCGCTGTTTTATCATCTTAATATATTGTTTCAAACTTAATACAATCAATACTGTTTTAAATATGGACATTGTAACATGTGTCGTTGATTTCACAACTAAATCACCAATTCTGTTTGGCTTAATATCTATTTACTGAAAAGCAATCTATTGAAACGAAATTTTAATCCACCAGTCTCCTGTTATTTGTTTCAAGAAAGGTGGACATATCTGTATTTGAACACTAGACTATATTGGTGTTAACGTGTATTTCTTGTTCGATGTCTATATAACAGGATAAACAGAGCGTGTAAGCCATTATACTGTCTGGTATTTTTCCCGTCACCCATTTTCCATATAGCTGCTATACGTTTGAACGCGTGTTTTACACGCTATATAATGGTACAATGTTTGTTTTCGTAATGATAAAAGTTGCCATCATTGCATTGTATTCTGACACATGATACCATGTTGTTGTTTTTCACATTGTCCTATGCCTTATTGTATACTTTCATATTGTTCCGTTCTCTTTGCATTGAAAAAGTTTTCAAGATTTGTCGATCATGACCGGTGCTAAGGAGTGAACATGACCGTAGATAAGTACGTGCGAAATTACGCATAATTATTATACTAGGGACTACTTTTTAATGTAAACAAACATAGCTGACATAAATATCATTAATATACCTCAAGTGATTTTGTAATGTTTAATTATAATATACTGATCATAGACAATATTTTACTGTGTCATGGGTACAGTGCAGTAGACCTGATGTTACGTGGCACACGCGTCTTAAATGTTGGTAATGCACGTGCCTGACGTAATTAAAAACAATAACGTCCCCATTATAATTCAACTTTTCAAACGACATTATTAAACAGTTTGTTTCGATTTACGAAGCAGATTTATCCCTTCTAGATAGAAAATAAAAGTGTAAATCAAATAGTTTACAATATGAAAGAATGCAATAAAAAGGTAATTGACCCTGTTCTGTGCAATTATCATTGGACCTCGTTCTTTGGCGAACGTAGCCTCGCAAGCTCGGCCACGTTAACCCAAGAATTCGGTACGGCTATGATTTCACAGTACAGGATCAATAACCTATAATATAATACATCAGTGCCATTACACTCATCAAATGTACCCATGTATGTTACTTACTTTTGTTACGCATGTTCGTTACTGATGCTAGTGCATCACATGTTTTTAAAGTGTTGTGACATAAAATAATGACATGTGAAATGTGGTTGTTATGGTACGTTATATTTTAAAATAATTAGACACTTATTTTATATTGTATTATGTGTTTATCATACAAACATGCAGTCATCATATTCGATACTATGTATCGTTCGGTGTTACAGGTGCTAAACTCCAGATGGAGATTAACATGTTGAAATATTGAAACTTCTGCAAATATTTATTATTTTGGCATATAAAGAACGGTTGATTCAAAGTCATGATAATGTACACAATTAGGCTGGATATATCTAGCCAGTACAAGTGAAGCATAAGCGATCAATATTTAGATGTTTATTGTCCTGGAAAGTGAAATTATTACACTTATGTTATCCCAGAGTTATGATTCTAGGATTTTAACACAACTTTTATGCGGTTTTAAAACTTTGACTATTTTATCTATAATCTGCAGTTTAGCACCTTTAAGGGTCGAATAGCATATACTCAATATGTTCATATGTTTCACGTTAAGTGCATTATTGGTATTTGTTTAGATTTTAGAAAGTGACATACTGCCATGTTTGGCATGCAATTTCTTGTATATCGTATATTTTTCGTGTTTGTATTTTTATAAAATGGGTCTTTCACCATCTGGCTACATGACTATAACTATACTAATCATTAAAGGTGAGTTGCCATTAGAGTGTAGGAATACGCTGTGGTCGAGTAGTTAGCGTCGGGGATTTCGAAACAGAGTGTCCCTGGTTCGATCCCCAGTCGCGGCAATTCGGTCATGGTGGAGTGCCCTTGGGCAAGGCACATTTTCTAGCCTAGTACTGGTTTGTTTACCCAGGGATCATGAATAAATAAATTTAATTGCGCGCTAAATGACCTTAGCTGTCGACGCGCCATAAAACAATATACATTCATTCAATGCCACTAGAGTGCTGACCTCCCCTGATATCACGATATGAATAGTTCAATTAGAAAACCAACATTGTGAACTTTGCGTAAAGCATCGACGCGGATTAACATAAGAATACTGCACAGGCTTACCCGTACAGAAACTTCGCCTTATGCTTCAGAAGTCAATAATTTTTAACCCTTATCCCCTGTCCCGAGACCGAATGTGTCTGCCCTGATGTTTCAGGTTGATCTAGGTCGATATATTACGCAGATACTATCCTGTAGGGTTACCTGTGGAAAGGCTTATAATGGAAGCAATCCTTCTATAGGCGACCACTACAGTATGTTCGGTTATGACTCTTTCCAAACTTGTAAAAAGGTCACACGCTGTTCTTCCGTTTTAGAGCTTTGATCAAATCAACAGTCTCCCTTATCATGCAGTTTACTTTACTTTCATTTTTAAAAATAGCTCTTTAGGTGACCGTAAAGCCGAGAGAAAATAATGCTTTGGTTACAAATCTGTCAGAGGGTATACACACTTATGAAAAACAAATTATTATTGACTAATTGGAGACAACTACAGTTTGTTGTGGGAATATGCTTTCCCGGTAAGCCTTTTTGAATTGCTTCCCTTTGGCCATATATAGGGATAGGTACATGTCACATTACACGAAATGCACACACAGTCAGGCTGATATACTGCAACAATTGTACCTAAAAATCGTTGTTTGCTTAAACATTAATTTATACCTTCAACAGAATCTCAAATCTGAAACTAAAATTATCGACATGCAACAAACACTCAAAAAAACCCATGTACCTTAGCCTTTGCTTTAAGTTCTTGTTATGGCCCGTTTTCTCTGTAATTCTAAAAGAGCATCTTATATATCATATTTGACATTTGTCTCTGTAATAAATCACGTGTCACGTGTGTGCATAATTACCCCACTTTTTTGAAAAGTAGGTTGTATTTATGCAACAGACGTCACTTACTTTTTGCTCTGAAACGCAATAATGATTGTGAGTCACAACATATTTGTTTGATTTTTATTAGCTCACCTTTACGTAGTTACAATGTGAGTTATTGTGATCGCCCTTCGTCCGTCGTCTGTCGTCAGTCCACAATATCTTGTTAACACGATACAGTCTTCATTTGTTATCAGCTGTTTACCAAACTTATTTAGTCGCTTGATATCCATGAGAGCTCGGTTCCTTTCGAAAACCAGC
Source organism: Clinocardium nuttallii (assembly GCA_031471495.1). Lineage (NCBI taxonomy): Eukaryota > Metazoa > Mollusca > Bivalvia > Cardiida > Cardiidae > Clinocardium > Clinocardium nuttallii. The sequence goes on along the minus strand of JAUELF010068018.1, from coordinate 3,583 downwards.
CAGATCCGTTTATGCATGACGGGATAATGGCCCTTTACAATTGAAAAATTGCTATTATTGACCTTGTGAACAAGTAAAAGTCATCATTTATTATCCGATGGTTACCAAACGTAGGCAGTAGCTATATATCAATGAGAGCTCGGGCTATTCGAAAACCAGTTAGATCCATATATGCATGCCAGGATTATGGCCCTTTAAATATTGACAAAATTGCTATAATTGACCTTGTGAACAAGTTAAAGTCATCATCTTTTTTTCGATGATTACCAAACTTATACAGTAGCTAGATATACATGAGAGCTGAGTTACATTTGAAAACAAGCCAGATCCATGATGCATGACTGGATAATGGCCCTTTAAAATTAGCAAAGTGTTGTATAATTGACCTTGTGAACACTATAAGAACTTTATTTATTATCCGATGTATACCAACCTTATTCAGTAGATACATATCCACGAGAGCTTTGTTCCTTTCGAAAACCAGCTAGATCTGCACATGCATGACTGGATGATGGCCCTTGAATTGTCAAAATTGCTATAATACAGCTTGTGAACACAATATAGCCTCCATTTAATATCCGATCTTCACCAAACTTAGATGGAAGTTAAATATTGGTTCCTTTCGAAAACCGGTCAGATCCATGCCAGTAGAGCATAGGCTCTCATGGGCCTCTTGTTCTCATATGTGCATTGTAAAATCTATACAGATTTGGCACAAATGTTCCTTGGGGGACCTTCTACCAAGGTTGTTCAAATTAATCTGATCTACTGAAAAACTTGGCTATCGTTATGTGTAAAGAGTAAAAACTTTGAAAACTATTAAAGGTCTATTCAATCAGGTGAGCGTTATAGGGTCATATTGGCCTACTTGTTGTTTGATGTATTTATATATATGTACGTGTAGGTGTTTATGCATGTATATTTATGAGGATGTATATATATGTGTGTATATGTTTGATGGTAATTAAATGTATATGTATATGCATGTATATAGATATATGAAATCATGCAAATGTTGTAGATGAGTTTTGATTATACGTGTGCAAATATATTGTCTCACTTCTGACTCCATTATATATTTTGTCAAATTACAAGAGACTGTACAGTTTACGTCAATAAAATTATTGTCAGTTGTCTATGTCTTTTTATCATGAATATAGACGAAGATTGTCGATCGCAGAGACAAAACATATACCTCGCAAACGGGTCAAAGTAGCTATTTATAACAGCTTAGCTTCGATAACCTTATAGTTGTATGTGATCGACAGGGTATGCCTTATTCTGTGGTTATTTCCAAATCACTACTACTGATCTGCTACTGGATCCCACGGTAGGAAACATACAAGCAGCTGCAGGAACAAAGGGTGTCTTATGACATGTACGGACATCGAAAACTCACACCAGACTGTATCTACGTATAGTATTTCCAATGATTTAAAGGTGATGAACACTAAATGGAGAAAACAATTTGGAATATTAAAACAACAGAGTAAGTTAAAAAAGTGTAAACTATTTTGGCAGTCAATTGAAAAAACTTGGTACACTTATGTCTACCCAGTAAAAGAGAAGCATACATGTTTAACATGTAGCTGTTTATTGTACTGGAAAGGGAAATCTTTACCCAAATTTTAACAATAATAGTGCTTCTAATATTTCAAGACAGCTTTTGGACAGTTTTACCTCTTTGACTATATTATCACTAATCTGCAGTTCAGCACCGCCTACTCTATGATTACCTATACACGTAGATCGTAACAAAAACAGGATTTCTACAATCCTGTATTCATATACATCACATATACAATAGACGTAGATCGTAACGTAAACAAGATTTGTAATATCCTTGTATCATATTTATCAAATATGTTTTTCAATAGACGAAGATCGTAACGAAAACAGGGTGTGTAGCACCCTTTTCTCAAATATCAACTATATTAATCAATAGACGTAGATCGGAACGAGAACATGATTTGTAGCATCCTTTTCTCATATGTATCAAATATGTTTTTAATAGACGTAGATTGTAATGAAAACAGGATTTGAAGCATACTTTTATTATATTTATCAAATGTATTATTAATACAAGAAGATGGTAACGAAAACAAGATTAGAAGCATCCCTTTATCATATATTTTTAATACATCATTCAATACACTTAGACCTTTCAAAAAGTTATTATCAGTTGAAACGATAGTGACATGTAGCAACCTTCAATAATTCATTAACTATTTAATTAAAACCAAAACGGTGATGCATCACGATCGTTCCAACGGTTCATAACTCTTTGACAATATACAGATAAACTTGTTTTACCGGTTGTATTTTGCAGTCACATGACCAATAACCAAAACAACATTCCTTCACAGTTAGACTATCCCTTGGGTGGCTGCCTAGGAATTATATATGTTTCACAATGCAATATATTTTCTTTTATTATTTCAACGAAAGGCTTTCATTAGGTCGTTACGCAACATAACGTTTGGTCCCTGTAAAATATTACCTGAAGATGGACTGTGGTCGGAATATTGATAAAACGGTGTAGTGGAACACTATTATGGTTATGCATCTAGCTTACTTTGATTCGGGGACAAACAAAATCTGCAAACGACAAATTTGTATACATCATGGTAAAACTATGCAAAAACCTGATCGAAAGTTTAATAACTAAAACGAGTTATTGTCAGAGAAGTTAGAGGCTGTTTGGTTCAGATTTTTCCAAAAGCACCACATTTTGGCTAGAGGTCGCCCATGTTATACCTTTTACAGTTTTTACGAGCACAAAGACGGTCGCCCCATGGGGTCGCTATATTGACACAATCCAAAATGGCCGCCATCTGTCGCAGGTAAAAAACTTTTCGGGGTTGGGAAGTTCGATTCAGATGTTATTTCAATGATATGAGGTCAAGTTTACCCCTCATTGACACGGTAAAGGTTATTCGGGGTCAACACTATGGTTTTGGTGTATCATCGTCATCCCTAAAACCGTTTCCCATTTTTAGCTGTATGTCGCAGTTTTCAAAGGGGAATAAACGCAGGAAAGATATTTACATATCTCAAAAATTGAAGTTGGCTGAGGAGCTTGCCAGGACATAAAGGTCACACAATGATGAAGAGGACGCAATTTTTCATACGGGCTGCCGTGATGATGCAGACGTTTTGTTTTCAGAGTCAAGAGCTCTTCGACGGCTCCTTCCCCTAACTCCCTCATGGCTTCAGTAAATAAGGAAATTAGGAGTTCATTCAATATAGTGCTCCGGGGTCCATCAACTCTACATGGATGTGAGAAGATCGGTGGAGGCGCCAATCTGGATACGAGGGAGAATATCGCATGTAAGATCTCACATCAAATTGATCTAATGTTAAATCATTCTTATAACGATCAAAACATTTTCATACTGACAGTGTTTTTCAGCTTGATAATTATCGAATAACTAATAATAGAAAGTAAGAAGGAGGTGGTATCATTGTTTAATGTACGGAAATCCAAATGAAGCAGTAATTTGGAATGAAAATATTTTAAAAGAACAGAAAGAACTTTACCTCCTTGGAGATTTGAATAGAGATTTGCTAAATTTACAACTTC
>JAUELF010067908.1:0-15977 GCA_031471495.1 Clinocardium nuttallii | reverse complement strand
TATGACCAAAGCTGTTAAAATGGCGTTAAACTCCAAACAAACAAATCAAAAGTTGTCTGCTGCAGAAGCGTCAGAATGTGTCTACATGTGGGAAAGGGTTAAACTTTCTTACATATGTAACAAGTCGGAATGTTATCACAAGTAGGGAAAGAGTTGAAATGTGCATCACATAGCACATATAAACCTAGCTTAAGACCTGTTAGTATTATGTGTGGATATTTATGATTTATTTTATCTGAGAGTGAAATCGAAGATGCATTTCAACTGTAAAACCAATTACTGCAACACATCAGATGCATTGTTGTTGAAACGGCCGTCAGTTACGGTCGATGGGCAGTGTTGGCCCACGTTCAAGTTTCTGTTATGTTATATTGTATTGGGGAGCTTTTGGCATTTAACGCTTGGCTGGTTTCCACGAAAAAGTGATTAATAAGGCAGATATGGTTGTTTTATTTTGTTCAGGCCGACTGGGCATGAAGAGTTTAATTATCTATGCCGGGCTGGCTAGATAGGTCTTGACAGAGACTTTTTTAAAACCATTTAACTGATGTATGTTTATATGTTATTAATAGAGTATCTGTTCAAACAATATTATATTTGGCAAAAACTTGAGTCGTAACATTTCTTTTGATACAGAGCTGTGAGAAAAAGATTGTGGGAAACTGAGAAGAAATTTATTCCTTTGCAGCTAGTTCTCCCGTTTAGTCAATGTTTTCAATAGTCGTCTGTTGAAACAGTATCACATGTTGCCTTTGTCAAATAAAGGTATCATTTTACCACAACATTTATAATAGAGGGTTGTTTCATAAGTACTTAATTAGTCTGTGGTTTTCATGTGCTGTACATATCATTCAGCTTTAAACCCTTTCCCTCATATAGGCGCTTTCGGAACGCCTCTGCAGCAGACGGATTTTTGAAAACATAGTGACAAGAGAAGAAATTGCTTAAAACGAGCAATTTCTCCTTTTGCCACAATGTTTTCCACTTTTAGTCATAGGTTATCATTTTAATTATAGAGATTATCTATTTTTTGACAAAATATGTTCAAAGTCGTCTGCTGCAGTATGATGGAAAGGGTTAAAGGAGAATATAAGAATAGAAAAGAAACCATTGTGAGAAATAAAGTAACTGCTCATTGGAGTAACTTTCTTTACTACAATGTTTTCAAAAGCAGATATTTCAACATGCATTTGAAAATGGAAAAGTGTTAACAATTATAAGCTTGGCATAAATCTTTGGAAAACGTATGTATCTGAAAAAATGGAAGTATTTATTTGACACATATGTTTTAATTTATTAACATTCCAGGAAAAGGAGAAATTAATATTTCTAATCATTTGTAATTTCCTCTCTTCCAATTATTTACCTCCTTTTTACAAAGCTTGGATTCATCAAGGCAAAACTATTAAAATTATCAATATAGAACGTTATATTATTGCAAATGGGTCAAACTTTGTCTGCAAGTGGGAAAGGGTTAGAAGCCAATTTCTGAAAAGAATAAATAGTTATTATAGGTTTTTATGGTCAAAACTATCGATTAGTACTTTAGTGTCTCATTAGTATGGGGACCCTAGATATATGACATTTGTTTGATTTCCATTCTGCTCGGATTGTATATTGCAGTAACTCTAGATAAGGGGTGTTTGTATATTCTAAAATCCTTATTTGACACTCTAACCCTATGTTGTGGGTACTCAAAAGAATCGTCTCGATGAGACGATTCTTTTGAGTTTCCACAAGATAGGGTTTGCTTTAATAATAAGAGTGAAATTGTGCGAAAAGAGCTGATTACACCTCCTTATCTGGACCTCTGAATTATTGTATATGCGAGTTCCCCTTGTTTTATAGTCTTGTTTTCCTCTTATATTGTTAAGTAAATGCAAGTGAAGGTACATATGTTGCCTGTATGTGAAGTAACATTGTTGGCAGCATTTTTAAGGTTTTTAGCTCCACTGGCTTTAAACCAGTCAAGCTTATGTCATGGCGAATTTTCCATTGTGTATGCATCTGTGTGTTATCTTTTGGCTTCAAACAACTTTTCCTCAGTAACAATTTGGCCACTTGTGATTAAATTTTTAAAGTAAACATCTTCTGTAAAAAGATGATCCAGAGCTATTGTTATCAGAGGAACAAGGAGGGTGGGCGATTCTCTTCAGGAACCACTTGTCCAATTTTTAGCTCAGCTGAGCACTTTGTGATCACCTTTTGTCCGTTACCTGTTGTACGTTGTCAACAGTTGTCTTGTCAACACGTTATACAGGGTCAAAATTTAGGTCACTAGGGCAAATTTCAGAGAAATATTGTTTACATTTTAGAGACCACTGTTAAGCTCAGATGTGCACAAAGTGCTCATGGTGAGCTATTGTGATCACAGTTTGTCTGGTGTCTGTGTGTTGTGCGTCGTCAACAGTTGTCTTGTTAACACTCTACATACTACATATTGCATCCCATCTTCATGAAAGTTTCATCTCCATCCAATCTTAGACAAGTTTGAAACTGGGCCATATGAGGTCAAGAACTAGGTCACTAGGCCAACTTGAAGGAAAATATTCTTTACACTCTATTTTGAAATCATGTGAGAATATTTGTCTTGGTCAGATTGTTTGTCTTGATGATATCTAGGCTAATTTCGAATTGTTCGGTCAAAAACTTGGTCATAAGGCCAAATTGAACGTATATAGGAGTCACTGTGTTGGTTGGTTGGTCCGTCAGATGCCATATTTTGTCCAGCCTATTTCTTACAAATTTTTTACATGAAGCTTCTATACCAAGAGTAGATGTGCATATCAAAAAGGTCTTACAATTGCATGTTATTTTACAGAGTTATGGCCCTTTTACTTATTAAGTTGGTGGTGAGTCAAGGTGCTGTTTTGGGGGTATTTTCTGGGTAAATTTTGTCAGAAGTTGTCTTGATGATATTTAGTCTAAATATGGGTCATGTTGGGTCAAAAACAGGGCCACTAGGCCAAATTGAACGGAAATATTTATTAACACTAGTGTAGGGTTATCTGACGGCAAAATGAGTTATTGTCATTGACAAGGTGAGTGATCTGGGACCACTATGGCCCTCTTGTTGCCATTTTGCTTGTTCCTTTTGGCTTTTCGCAGCTTGTTTAGTAAGCCTTATTACAAATGTGTTTTATAGATGTTTGTTTGTGTACAGTGTCTACTCCATTCAATTACTTTCTCATACTTGATCCCATGTTCCCTGACATAAACAGTAACAGTGCCATTAACCCCCCTTTCCCTCATATAGAAGCTTTCTGATGCCTCTGCAGCAGACGGCTTTTTTAAAACATAGTGACAAAAGAAGAAATTGCTCATAACAAGCAATTTCTCCTTTTGTCACCATGTTTTCAACGCTATTCAGTTATTAAATTCTCTCATTTAACCCTGTCCCTCATACGACAAATCTGCAGCAGACGACTTTGAACATATTTTGTCAAAACATAGACAATCTCTATAATTGAATGGATAACCTATGACTAAAAGTGGAAAACATTGTGGCAAAAAGGAGAAATTGCACATTTTGTGCAATTCCTTCTTTTGTCATTATGTTTTCAAAAAATCGTCTGCATCAGAGGCATCAGAAAGCGTTTATATGAGGGAAAGGTTTAAAGGGATTTTGCCTAAATGTTTTCAAAGTCGTCTGCTACATATTTGTTGTATGTGAGAAAGGGTTAAACCATTACTCAGGTGATGGATTTAGGATCCTCTTGTTAATTTGAAGTATTTCTCATTCCACTACAATATTTTCAATTCTATTTGTTAACTATACTTACATTTTCAGGAATTTTCTATTATTTTATCTGGATGTTTTCAAAGTCGTCTGTATCATTTTGAGGGCTTGGCATGAAACGGTTGTAAATAAAAACCTATTTTGAAAATCCTGGTTTAGGGTCAATGTTGACCCCTTTGTAAACAATGCAAATGTAGGTGCCATTGCTCAGAATGAACAATGGCACCTAAATTTCCATTATTTACAGAAAAAAATGATTTAATGCTTACAAAGACTTTATGGCGAGGTGATTAACATGGGTAAAAAAATACAAATTTTAATTACAACCGTTTCACGCCAAGCCCTCGAATTATTTTGTATTTGTGAGAAAGGGTTAAGATGGAATCATAATGTGACAGATTTAGATAAAATAAATGAAATTAAAATATTCTATGAATATAACCAGTATACTTTAACTTGACAATGTTAATTTTGATCCTATCCTTTGTTAACCTTTTACCACCTGCAGACGTATTATGCAACAACTGACTTTTGAAAAACATTGTGGCAAAAGTAAAGTCTACTTCTGCAGATTTGTTGTATAAAAAAAAGGGTAAATAATTTGTTTTTACTAGTGGTAGGTATTACATGCATATAGTTTCATCAAAAGTAAATTGGGAGTCATATATGGGTCAATGTTCTAAGTTTCAAAAATTAAAATTGTTTATTTCAGTAATGTAGGCTTCCGACCCATTATACAGATTTAACCCTTTCCCTCATACGGCAATTCTGCAGCAGACAACTTTAACATAATTTGTCAAAAAATAGAAAACCTTTATACTTGAATGGAAAACCTATGACTTAAAGTGGAAAACATGGTGGCAAAAGGAGAAATTGCTCGTTTTGAGCAATTTCTTCTTTTGTCACTATGTTTTCAAAAAGCCGTCTGCTCAAAAAGGGTTAAAGTAGGTAAGTATTTCAAAAGCATCATGTAAAATGTTTGCTACCTTTTTGTGTTGCCTGTTTCAGAAATGTGACACATAAGAATCACTTTTTGGTCGTCTGTCTGTCATTTGTTGTAATTGTGATCTGATTATTGATAAATTAGGTTTCTTCTAACACTTTTGTTTTGAACTAATATTGGCAATTGTCTAGATATTTGATTCTTTTTGCTGACTTTGTACTTGGAGACAACTGAGAAGTGTTGAAATATTTTCTGCTGTATATCCCAAACCAAAACCAAAACCAAAACTGCAAGCTTAACCCTTTCCCTCATTAATAATTTCCCTCATTAACATAAACAGTTCTGCAGCAGACGACTATAATCTCTATAATTGAATGGATAACCTATGACTAAAAGTGGAAAACATTGTGACAAAAGGAGAAATTGCTCGTTTTAAGCGATTTTCTTCTTTTGTCACTTATCTTTTCAAAAAGCCGTCTGCTGCAGAGGCATCAGAAAGCGTCTATATGAGGGAAAGGGTTTATTAAGATTGAAGTGAGATTACAGTCTCAGTCATAATAAGCTTGCAACAAATTTGTCAAGTATTCAGTAAGATTTCGATAGGAACATGCACAATCTTATTAAGATCATGGAAGCTCGAAAGGGTGCGCAACCACTCAAAATTTTGCAATTTTATTAATCTTTATTTAGTTCCACTGGCTGAAAGCCAGTCAAGCTCACAAATGTCATGGCGAATTGTCAATTGTGTGTGTCAACTTTTTGCTTCAAATGACTTCTCCTCCCCAACCACTTGGCCAATTGGGATGAAACTTCATAGGACGTATTCTCTCAATGTCCTCTCTTAAATTAAATTCCTTCAAATCTTTTGTATCCATGCACATTTCTGGTTTCCATGGCAACCGAAAGAAGACAACTTGAAAAATCTTCTCTGAAACTGTTTGGCAGATTTTCAAAGAATTTTGTAGAAATGTTCCTTTGACCCTCTATCACATTCCTTCAAGTCATGTTGATTGGTTGAAAAACATAGCCGCCTGGGGGCAGGGCTATTTTGCATTATATGGCTATAGTGAACATTTAAAAAATCTTCTCCATCCGAAAGTGTCTGGTCAGTTTTCAAATAATTTTATAGAAATGTTCCTTGGGTGACCCTCTATCAGATTCCTTCAAATCATGTTGTTTGATCGAACAACATGGCCATCAAGGGTTTTAGCTGTTTTGCTTTATATGGTATACATGTATTAGTCAAAACTTTAAAAAAAACCTTCAGTTGAGCAATTTCAGGGCCATCATGGCCCTCTTGTTTAAAAATAGTTGTCTACTGCACAGGGGTAAAAAGTCATTTTGATGAGGCAAGGGGTTAAGAAAAGGACACATTTGTCCTGGACTGTTTAATTTGTCAAAATAAGACTACTTTTATTTTCTAAATTCTCTACAGAAACAATTGTATCTGTTTAGAAAGTGTTGTTAGGCCTGTTTGGGACTAATGTTACACATGTCAAAATCAGAAACAATGCAGACTGATAAATTTGATATAAAGTGGTTCTTTTCAATACCCATTTATGGAAGATATCTACCAGTGTTTAAACAAAAATCTATCAAATAAATGGTATTGGAGACAATTCTAGGCCATTAGAGGCTGACTCACTCTCTTATATGTAATAACGTCCCTCATATAGACGCAAATTCTGACGCCTCTGCAGCAGACGTTTTTTTGAAAACATAGTCACAAAAGAAGAAATTGCACAAAACATGCAATTCTTCTTTTGCCACAATGTTTTCCACTTTTTTTCATAGCTTATCCATTCAATTATAGAGATTTTCTATGTTTGACAAAATATGTTCAAAGTCGTCTGCTGCGGATTGTCGTGTGAGGGAAAGGGTTATGGGACTTTGAGCACCAATAGATTTTTTACAGGACAAACTTCAATAAACCTGTTGATAGTTATATACCCCCATAAAACACAATGTTACAGGGTTATAGGATTGAACTTGTCAGTGTCTGTCCGTCTGTACAGACTGTGGTGTCACAGTTATTATGTTTCATTTTTGTTCGCAGATATTTCTAAAGACAACTCATAAAATATCGTATCAATTAAATCTAAATTATTGCAGGCATGACTTAATTGTAGAGTGTCCTTGGGCAAGGCACATTTTCTAGCCTATTACTGGATTGTTTACACAGGGGATCATGAATAAGCGAACTGTCGCTGTGATATAATTGAAATAATGATGAAAATGTCGTAAAACCCAATAAAACTAAAAAACTAAATTATTGCAACATAATGCTATAATATAAAGCACGGCTTATTTGGAGTCCATCCATTATGTATTTATTTATTAATGTGCAACTTGAACTATTCAGTTTTGAAGAATCTGGTCAATATTTGAAACTTGTCTGTCTATTAGTGTCTATAATCTTTTTATTAACCCTCTAAAACATAAAACTAGGTAACAGTAAGAACATCTTTGTGAATCATTATTAAATTGATTTGAAAACATTGGAGAAATGGCTCTTTTTCTCAGAATGTTTTCAATCTTTATGTCCTGCAAATGCTTCAGAAATTTATCTCTACATGTATTCTGCAGCAGACAACTTAAACAATATTTTGTCAAAACATGGTTAATCTCTTTAATTGAATTGATGATGACCTATGACTAAAAGCGGAAAACATTGTGTCAAAAGGAGAAATTTCTTCTTTTATCACTATGTTTTCAAAAAGCCGTCTGCTGCAGAGGCGTCAGAAATCGTCTATATGAGGGAAAGGGTTAAGTTACTGAATTAATCAATGGACATCAAATTCTGTCTCCGTAAAACTTTTTTAAGCCATAATTGTTGGGTGAACCAATCAAAAATGAGATGACCCCCTGTTAGATTAGATCATTAATAACTGCCTTATCTTTTTAATATATTGACAATTATATGGCAAAGAGTCTGGGCATACTTAGATCTTTTATTTTTTATTTGATGTCCTCGAAACTAAGTTATGGCAATTTCATTTACATGCAGTTCGGCTTTTGAAGTAAAAATGGAGAACATCTGTAGTGCTTGTTATTACATTATTGTTGCATTATCACATAAATGAAAGATTGCTTCAACGATTTTATTTTTCTCCTTTTTCTCCTTGAAACCTGTCCCAAAATACAATCATTTAACAGCAGACACATTTGGAAATACCTTAGCGGAAAAAAAGGGAAATATATTTTCAAATGAAAGCAATTATTTAGTGATTACAGCCTTTTACAGGTGATGACAATTGTGGCAAAGGGAGATAATGTAAATTTACAACAACCTTTCAGCCTAGATTGGTAACATGCAATAGAATGATAAAAATACAGGATGTGAGAAGTTTAACGAACAAAATCATTTTTAACCCTTTCCCTCATATAGACGCTCTCTGACGCCTGTGCAGCAGACTGCTTTTTGAAAACATAGTGACAAAAGAAGAAATTGCACAAGATGTGTAATATATCCTTTTGCCACAATGTTGTCCACTTTTTGTCATAGGTTATCCTTCAATTTTAGCGATTTTCCAATTTTTGACAAAATATGTTTCAAAGTTGCCTGCTGCAGAATTGTCGTATGAGGGAAAGGGTTAACTAAAGGTAAGATAAATTGAATGAAAATGGAGATATACTAGCATCTCGATCACTAATTATTTCATATTCCTATTCATGCAATCTGTGATAAGGAATTAGACACAAGATAAGGAAAATGTAACCTTGACTTCTAATGAGCAAAGACTTTTTGGATGGCATCATGTTCACAGAAATAATCTGCCTTGAAGGGGTATGCATTAAGAGGGGTGCAGCTAAATTATCAAGGAATGCGTTTGTTATTTATCTTTTTCTACATGCAGACACATTTTGACGCATCAGCAGCAGACGACTTTTGAAAACAATGTGGCAAAAGGAGAATAGCTCATGATGAGATTTTCTATTTTTTAGCCAAGATATATTTAAAGTCTTCAGCTGCATACTTGTTGTTTGTGGGAAAGGGTTAAACTTATCTGACATTTGTACCAGGATGTTGTGGTACCTTCATGTCTTGTTTTTACAATAATATAATGTTTACTATGTAGATTCCTTTATTCTTCATACAAGGGTTGCATGTTCATGTTTAAATCTACCACCATCAAACATTATAAGGTCACAGTTGCTATATAAGGTCTTTAAGAATTGAGGTCATCAGTGACTGTGGGAATACAAAGGTTAAGGTCACAGTTGCTATATAAGGTCTTTACAAATTGAGGTCATCAGTGACTGTGGGAATACAAAGGTTAAGGTCACAGTTGCTATATAAGGTCTTTAAGAATTGAGGTCATCAGTGACTGTGGGAGTACAAAGGTACAGTGTCAAGGTAGCATGGTCTTTAAAGTCATTTGCTGCAGAGGAACCTGTCATGGCCGAGTGGGACGCATCAGGGATTTGGAACGGGGTGTCACAGGCTCGATCCCCAGTCAAGGCGGCCATGGTTGAGTGCCTTTGGGCAAGGACTAGTTCCTAGCCTTGTACTGATTGATTTACCCAGGGATGATGAGTAAGTAAACTGTTGCCATAATATAACTCAAATAATGTTAAAAACAGTGTAAAAACCCCAATGAACATCTGCTTCACATTTGCTGTAATATGTAAATGGGAAAAAACGATCTATCTCCCTTCTTGCAAATGAAAGTTTCCTTTTCCCCATGGTTATACTGCTAATATCACCCTGCAAATAACTGCAAAATAAATAAATCATAAAATATATTAAGTGCTTATGAAATTGGGAACGCAAATAGTCTGAAACATTAGGTTTTAGTGATATCCCTCATGGATATATTATTGCATTTCTCCACATCAAAGCTTCAACATTTTTATAAACATGATGAGAAAAGCAGCTTTTCTTCAGCTTTATTGTCACTCTATTTTACTTTATGATCATCTGTTAACCCTTCCCCACTTGCAGATGGCTTTTGAAAACATGATGAGCAATTTCTCCATTTGCCACAATGTTTCCAATTCCACTTAATGATTATACATTCTATGTTGTTAAGATTTGTTCCATCTTTCTACTTTTCAAAGTCATCTGCTGCTGATTCGCTGTATGTGGGAAAGGGTTAAATCATCTGAAGGAAACGAAATCTAGATAAAGATTTAGTTAACCCTTGACACATTTTGATGCATCTACAGCAGACGACTTTGGAAAACCTTGTGGAAAGTGAGCAATTTCTCCTTTTGCCTCAATGTTTTCACCTCTATATTTATAATAATTAAACTGTCATTATGGAAATTGTTCACGTTTTTTGGCAATGTGCTGCAGGTTTGTTAAATGTGTAAAAGGGTTAATCCTGCCACAGTAGAAGAACTTGTGTAGAATATATATAAGATACAGTTATTGTTAATTAATTTTTATCACATATTCTGCTGTTGATGTGTCTGGAGGTGTCTGTTGCTCGGGAAGGGTCAAGATGTGCAGCAGACAACTTTTGAAAACATTGTGACAAAAGGAGAAATTGCTCATCATGGGAAGAGTCAAGATGTGCAGCAGACGACTTTTGAAAACATTGTGACAAAAGGAGAAATTGGTCATCATGAGCAATTTCTCCATTTGTCACAATATTTTCAACTCTTTTTAATAATTATACTCTTCATTAAAGATACTGTACATCATATGTAGTCCTTAGATGTTTTAAAAGTGGTCTGCTGCTGATTTGTTGTATGACGAAAAGGGTTATAGGCTTGTATTTGGACCTTTACATTGAAGAGACTAAAATCTGCCTAAATGAGATTATTCTTACTTTCTTTGAAAATTTATGGCCACTCGGCATGACCTCCGTAGCTTGTTCTCTTTTATTTTCTTAAATCTGCGAAATTTTCTTGATAAATATAAATAAAAGAATAAAGCAAAATGATTTCTCAGTTAGTAAAAGAACTATTTGAAAGCAAAAGTATTGGATGTTATGGCTTATATAGATATATATAAAAGTTGCTTCTTTTACAACTGTCGTCGAATAGTCATTTTGTCTAGATATCTATTATAAATGTCACTTTATGTTGCCCAATTATGGTTAGAACCAATGTTCAGGGCAAGCGTTGCGACTAATTGCAAATTCCTGCTTATCACATGATTTGAACACAGGATCAGGGGTAACAAGGCTGGCTGATCACAGCCCTTGTCTCTCTAACAGTAGTGCTTAAACCAATGTCGTTTGAAAGTTGTTTGATAACAGTGCAAAAATAGGAAAAACTGCTCATTAATTACAAAAATCATCCTTGGGCTGTCCTTATAAAAATAATTAATCTTTTCTCATTTTCAGATGCATCTGCAGCAAACCACTTTTAAAATTTGTTGCAAAAGAAGAAATTGCTAATTATGAGCAATTTCCCCTTTTATCACAATGTTTTCAACTATATTCAAAAGTTATGCTTTCACTTATACAGACTGCAGATTTGTCAAATTGGGAAAAGGGTTATGTTTTATAAAATGCTACTTTTATTGGAATGTTTCAAATTCATAATGGTTAAAAGTGTCACCATGCATTGGTTTATCTAAGATGGCATATCAACTATCGACTGAATGCTACTTTTATTGGTATGTTTCAAATTCATAATGGTTAAAAAGTGTCATGATGCATTGGTTTATCTAAGATGGCATATCAACTATCGACTGAATGCTACTTTTATTGGAATGTTTCAAATTCATAATGGTTAAAAAGTGTCATGATGCATTGGTTTATCTAAGATGGCATATCAACTATCGACTAACTTGGACACAGTTTCCATCAATTTTTGAGTCTGCATTAACTGAGTTGTTCCCGTCAATATGAGCCGCTATCAACCTGTCACAGACAATATCACCCCCAACAAACCAATGTGACCTTCCGTCACCCAACAATCCCCCGATGTGACCTTCATTTTCTTCTCCCACTCTCAATGGAGTGCACTGCGAGTTTGCAATCTTAATTAAGAAATAGTCTGTCATATTTTCTTTATAATATCATGTCAGTTTTGGTTTAGTTTCATAATTTTGATTGACGTTTTGCGTTGTCCCTGAGCTTGAGGTATTACAGAAATTGTTAGATTTCCCACTTGATGAGGTCATAATAATAATGTGATTTTATATTATTTTTTATCCTGGGGCCCACATGCAAGTGTATTCTGACTGGGGCCCACATGCAATTATATTCTGACCTGGGGCCCACATGCAAGTGTATTCTGACTGGGGCCCACATGCAAGTGTATTCCGACTGGGGCCCACATGCAAGTGTATTCTGACTGGGGCCTACATGCAAGTGTATTCTGACTGGGGCCCACATGCAAGTGTATTCTGACTGGGGCCCACATGCAAGTGTATTCTGACGCATCTGCTTTGATGCACCTGAAGCAGACGACTTTTGCCCGAATGTATCAATTTCATTGAAGAAATTATACCCTCTTCTTTGGGAATTTTTCCAATTTTTTGAAGTCCTATTTTGATGAATATAGTCTGTCGTTGACCATTCTTTCCATGGTTTTACACAAACAACTGGATAGGTTAATTGTAATGTTTTCTTCTTCATTTGATAGTTTTAGTTAGTTTGCTAGACTGCATTTCATATTGATTGATACTATTGAATGAATTCCAATTTACAACAAATATGCATGCAGGCTTTGCTCACGTGCATTTTTTCCCCAAATGCATTTGTAAGTGGGTGACTAAATACAATACTGTATAGCCAATTGATGTGCACTTATTGAAACTCCCAAACCAAAACCGCAAGCTGAAACAAGATTGCAGCAAGGTCACAGCAAGCTAACTGTCGGAATCATAATAAGCTTGCAACTAACTTATTTAAGCATGCCGTTAGATGTGATTGGAACATTTGCAATCTTACCTTTAAGCATGCAACACCTTTTTAAGATTGTGTAAGCGTGTAAGGTTGCACAACTACTCAAGATTTTGTAACTTTAGTAAGATTGCGCAAGCTTTCAAGGTTGCGATTGGAACAATTGAAATCTTAATTATGAGCTTACAAGATTGTGCAACCATTACAAGATTTTGCAGGCCACAAGCTTGCTTAAGGTAGTGCAAGGTGTTGCAAGATTTTGCAATCTTGCATATAGAAAATATCAATCTAAGATACGCATGACCCTTATTTATCTGTGTTATGATCACACACACTTGCAGGCCCACAAACCTTTCTCAACAGAACAAATCTATAGCATTTGACAGAAACAATCAGGAGAACCGAAATAATAAATATTGAAAATAAAGTTAAACAAAAGTTTCTGAATATAGTTAAACGAAAGCTTTTGAATTCTTTGAGTGTATATAGAGTTGAAAACTTTGTGACAATTGAATGAAGAAATTGCTCAATATGAACAAATTCTCCTGTAGTCTTAATGTTTTCAAAAGTGGTCTGCTGCAGAGACGTCAGTAAAACTTATAACTTCCTGTTGTTGTTGTTGCAAAACTGCAAGGCTTGCAAGCTTGTCATATACTTAACTAATTCTAAGTTTTTGTGTGAAGCTTACGGGTAGTTTGTGAAACAAGAACTATCAGCAGTGAAGCTTAATTTCCTTGCGCACACCAGCTATCTTAATATTCTAGGGCTACACGCTTAATAAGATTGTAGTCAGCTTGCACAAGCTTATGGCGCACTTGTCACAAGCTTGCTGTAAGCTAGTATTTTGGTTTGGGCGCAGAGACATTTTCTGGAGTTTAAAATGTGCTGCACCATTAGCTGCTCTGTGATGATCCCATGGAGTATTTCATCACATGTTTAACTGTAATAAATAATTCTACATATTTTTTCCACAGCTAAAAAAGAGAAACATAGAGAATCGAGCATGGCATCTGATTTCATAGAATGTTTTATACCATGTAACTGTTGTGATAAAGATTTCATGGAGTATTTTATCCCATGTTCCTGCTGTGATAAAGATTTCATGGAGTATTTTATCCCATGTTTCAATGATAAAACAGACAATCAGACTGATAGAGATTCTCTGATAGGAGCTAGTTTATTTTGATGGATGGAAGGGGAACATTGAATTGCATTTTTCTCTTAACAGTTTCAATGAAGTTTTAGAGAGAAAACTATTGGACATCTGCAGTGCCTTTCTGATGGCTGTGACTGAAGAATCTTGTAGTCTGCTATCATAGAGAAGAAATTCGAAGACTATAGCATTTAGAAGATGTGCCTGCAATTCTTTTAAGGTGAGTGTTCATCTTTATTTGATTCATATTAGATAATTTTGTAATATTTGTACATGGCTTAATAATACTAATGTTTAATAACATCTTTTTAAAATTCTTATATATTTGTTTTATTAGTTCTGTCTTTAATTTCATATGCCTTGTATTATACTATTGTAATGGCTTTCAAAAGCGTAAACAAAATGATGTAAAAAAAATTAACCCTTTCCCTCATATAGACACTTTTTGACGGCTCTGCAGCAGACAGCTTTTTGAAAACATAGTGACAAAGAAGAAATTGCACAAAACGTGCAATTTCTCCTTTTGACAAAATGTTTTCCACTTTAAGTCATAGGTCATCCATTCAATTAAAGAGATTTTCTATGATTTGACAAAGTATGTTCAAAGTCGTCTGCTGCAAATTTGTTGTATGAGGGAAAGGGTTAAAAACTCTATTAATCATAACTTACCTCATATTATCAACAAAACAGTTTATAAGTAATGGTACAAGCTGCTCCAAATTTAGCCATAGATCATAATAATAGTTGGTGTTTTTGAGACAATAGCTGGCCACAGTTGATGTTTTGTTCAACCGGGCTTTAAACTGACTGCCCCCATCTCCAGGCACTGTAAACAGAAAAAAATATTGATTTAACCCTTTCCTGAATCTGTGTATCCAATTGCGTTCAAAAACAATTTGCAGAAGGAGATATTGCGCTAAATTTCAATGATTAAACTTTCATTGATAGGTGTTTTTCCCAATATATTTTTAAAGTCCTCTTCGGCTTATTGTACAAAGGCAACCAATGAACAAACAACTGCAGTAAAACCAGATGCTTTACTTTCTAAAACATTGCAAAATAAAACATGGGCAAGCTGTTGTTATCAGATGTTATGTGTGTGGTATCTTTTTTTAAAAATAAATGGCATCAACATTCAGATGATTTTGATGTACTAATGTATTGAACTGTTTACCAACTTCATGTACATGATTCAGAGACAAATAAATACAGAGTTTCGCAACACAGCAAGATAACAACAAATATTGCAGGGTTACTATGTCTTCATTCAAAAAAGGGATACTTCTTTTTTCCTTAGTTAAACATTTATTAAAACCAAGAGCATAGCAAAGGGGAATTGATGCTTGAAATGAGAAGTAAGAATAAATTAAAGGAATAGCAGAGTTACACATGTATACCTAATCAATGGGTTATGTTTGATAAATAAGTCACAAGACTCAAGCATCTCACAATAGCCCCTAGAGTTTAGCAAGATTTGTTTTTAATGAAATCCGAGTTGCAAATCTTAGTATTTATATGACGTCTTTGCTTAATTCAACTCTTAATATAATATATATATAGGCCACTCCATGAGAAAACCGGTGATAGTGACATAGCATAAGAATGACGTAATCATTAGTCAAAGTTTAATGTCATGTGTGTGTGAATGCTGAAGTTAACTCACATGTTTTTGGTTTATAAACATCATGTTCATCGGCGGATGAATTGAAGAGCGACATTCTGTTACAAAGCGGTTAAACTGCATGCGTATATGACCATGCTTGAAAGGTATAAAACATATGCCTAACATACCCATAGTGTATGTCAACGCATACCAGCATATGCATGATAGTTTCCATACGCTGGCATACGCTAGTATGATATGCAACAGTGTGACAAAGCCATAAACCAGCATAATGTGACCGTGCTTGAAAGGTTTAAAACATAATGTATAATGTACCCCAGGCCCTAGCGTATGTCAGCGTATACCAGTGTATGCGTGATATTGCTCATACTGACATACACTTGTATGGTACGCGACAGTGTGACAGCAGTTAAGTAAATAATTTCAATCACAAACAAGGATACATGAGTTAAGATTGCCGTACGATGTTTTTTGTAAACACAAATCCAATAGGAAGTTTATTTTCAATTGCCGATTTCTTTGATGTTTTTTTTTAACACGAATCCATGGTTTTTTTTAACACGAATCCAATAGGAAGTTTATTTTCAATTGCCGATTTCATATGCAGATGTAGCCTACAAACTGTTGTGTGTGCCAGTGTCGAGTGTAGAATGTGAGCGAGGTTTCAGTGTCCAAAACCTAGTTAAGACCAAACTAAGAAACAGGTTGGACAC
>JAUELF010067797.1:0-16414 GCA_031471495.1 Clinocardium nuttallii | reverse complement strand
GAACTTGTCCAAGATTTTATCGAGATGAATGTTCTGATAAACTTTCATGATGATCGGATGCAAAATGTAGTCTGTAGTGTTCACAAGGGCAAATGTTGACGCACGGACGACGGACAAAATGTGATCACAATAACTAACCTTGCACTTTGTGCATAGGTTAGCTAAAAGGCTCTTCTTGAAAGTCGAAAGATGATTCTATTATATTCACCTTCATGAGATGATCAACCCGTGCCAAAAGCTGTGTGTTTACAGACAGACGACAGTACAGCTTGTCTCCTGGTTTGGCCACTAATCTCTGTGCAAACTCCCTTTGAAACATCAGCACTGCACACCTGTCATCAAAGAAATAATGAGCCCCATGCAAGTTGACTAATCAGTCTGGGCATCTGTACAGTCGGATCAGTATCTACACTGTTTACATTTTACTGACGCAAGCTAGTTAGAAGAATCTGTCAATCTGTGTAGATTCTGATGACTGAGCAGTTGAACCTCATGATCTGAATCTTCATTGTTAACCCTCATATAGACGCTTTCTGACGCGTGTGAGAAAGTGTCTATATGAGGTTAAGTGTTAAATGCCAATTTCAACAGTATTTCAGTCATATTATGGCAGCAAGTTCACCCAACATGTATGTGTTTCCAGGATTTCTCACACCAACACAGCACATAATATTCTTCCCAGGCAACTGGTTATCTACCACCATTTATGATCTAGCCCATTAATGGAAGACAAATACCGCTAGTCACAATGACATTTGACAAGCATCAGGAAGAATGAATGACTGAGCAAGGGTACAAAACTCATCACCCACTAAACCAATTCCGGATTTTCGAAACGATATGAGTTACTTCCCCTGGCGGTAGGTATCGACCAGAGTGCACCAAATATACCCATGGACAAGCTGATTTACAATCACAGACATGTACTTGCTTAGAAATGCGTGTATACCTTCAGCCGAAGCAATTAGGTATGTGATAAAAAGAGTATGATTTATCATTGTTGGTGTTTTTACCTTGATGCTTTGGTCCAGAAGGAATTAAATTGGTAGCCTCTGACCTATCATTGACTTAAACTACCAACTGACACCGATTTCAGACTTGTTTCGAAAATACGGAAATTAACATAAGCTATTACAGAAAATCCACCAATCAATTGAAAGGTTCTTACAACAGCTATAATTTGATTGGTTGAGTTGACCATTACATTCGCTGTATATTCATTGCCCTTCGTGTTTTGAATACTATTTGTCAACTTTATAGTCCGCCCATGTATACATTATTAATGGAGGTCACGCACAAGTATTCATTGATATTTCGCTCAGGGTCGGAATCCATATAAGGAGACCACTCTATAAATAAATGGGTCAGTCTCACCAAACTAACCGTATGCTAACCGTATGCTAATTCCACTATTACTCCGACCAATATGAAAAAGCTTGCCAGAAAATTAAATAAATTGTCTGCAATAAAAGCACACACTTAACTGTTGATTCTGATAGGACAACGCGCTGTAGGCAATCATTCATTACACGTCGGCTGTAATCCTTCACCGTCTTTGGCAGAAATAACAAGAGCTCCTTTTCCCACGATAGTGGCCCGTATAGATTGTCCAGATAGTATGTGACACGCGTCAAGTTTTATAGTGTTGTAAGTTGCCTGGTCATTCAGCGTTATGTTTCATTCATGGGGTTTTAACGTAGACTCTCTGAATGGGGACCGTAACACGATATTTATACTAAACATTTTGACTGCTTCAATTGCCTTAGGTTTGGCATTCATTAGTTTGGCAGACTACTTAAAAAAATAAAATTGATGCTTATTGCTTCTTGTGTGAGCTGTATCCCTTTTAAAGAATATTTCGTGATTTTTATTTTATGAGTTCTTCTTTTAACCCTTTCCCTCATACAGACGCTTTCTGACGCCTCGGCAGCAGACGACTATCGCAATAATGCAACAAAAGGGAAACTTTCTAACACAAGGTGAACTCATTCATCTTGAGACAATGTTTTCAACTCTATTCAATAGTTAGTTTCATTCATTTAAAGTCGTCTGCGGATAAGTTGTATATGGGACTACTAATACGTATGTGGGAAAGTATTAAAGGAAAAATGACACGAGTCGCGTCAATCAAAATGTCGTCGTGTAGCATCCCTGATCTGATTCATCATTTTGCTTGATTGGGGTTTTACGCCGTTGGCAACAATTATTCAGTCATATCACGACGGCCAGTTCACCTACGCATGTGTTTCCCGGCCCTCTCACACCAGTAGTCAACACAACAGTCTTTCAAAGCAACTGGCTGATTTTCCACATAGTCTGTTAGACCATTGGTGGAGGACGACATACGCTTGTCACAGTAACATTATTCAAACGTCGGAAATGATGTTGGCCGAGCTGGGGTTCGAACTCAAAACCACTGGATTGACAGCTCGCGTCACATGTTACATCGGCATCTGCATAGTTGTTGCAAGGAAAGCGTTAAGAGTCGTATCAGAAGAGCTTAAAGCTTCAACAAAAAGTGAAACTGGTTGTAGAGTCGTATTAGAAGAGCTTAAAGCTTAAACAAAAAGTGAAACTGGTTGTTGCAATACGAGAGTTTAGTTATGTTTCAGTTAAAAGGACACACTGGCGGCCCCCTTTGATTGTGTATAACACGTACATCTACTTTAACCATCGTGACGACACATAGGAAGCAGACGACTTTGAAAGCATCATTGGAAAACACATGAAAATGAAAGCATAGTTATCGAATAGAGTTTCAAAGATTATGACAAAAGGAGAAGTTGCTCATTGTGTTTTGAAGTGTCTTCTGTTGCGAATGCGTCAACATATGCCTGTACGTGGAAAAGGACACACACTTGGGGCGACTACTGCCTGTACGTGGAAAAGGACACACACTCGGGGCGACTACTGCGTATTCAGAAAGAAGCCATCGGGACTGATTTATATAAGACGTTACGGGATCCACCTAAGCATGCCGCACAGGCTAACCCGGACAGAGACATTTCACCTCCTGTGAACTTTTCTGTTTCAAGAATGATTACTCTATACCGCTATCCCCCCTGAGGCGGAATGTGTCGGCCCGGATGAGTCTGCACGAGGCGGAATGTGTCGGCCCGGATGAGTCTGCACGAGGCGGAATGTGTCGGCCCGGATGAGTCTGGGTCGATTCATTACGCAGAGTCCATAATGTTGGTTTTCTCGAGGGACGGCTCATTTGTGTCTCTTATTTCTGGTACGTGTCTGGTGATGTCGGGTCTCTGCGCATGCCCGTAACGGTGGAAACCAGTTCTTTTAGCCGTAGGACTGCAATTTGCTGTTTTGTCTTGTTGTATACATCATGTATATGGAATGTGGTGACTCCGACATGACCGTATGTATGCACGGACTCAGCCGAGTGTTCTCTTTACGTATGTGCAATAAGACCCCAAATTGCAGACACCACTCAGATTGTTTGTTATTTGTGTTAAGAACTGATAGCAACGCCATGTAAGACGACACCCGTGACCCGGGGATACCCAGGGGTCCCCATTCTGCTGACAGACACAAATCTGTCGTTTCAATCGACACCTTATTCACACGAGTCACACCGTCGAAAAACTGACCTTTAAATGTGTTGACATTATTGATTGCCTGTGACGATTGAATCGTTTAGTTTTCTTCAGTCTGTATTTAAGCCGTCCCGCGAGAAAACCAACATTATGGCATCTGCGTTATTATCGACCAGATCACCCTGCGCTGTCTGTGCAGACTGATCCGGGTCGACCCATTCCGCCTCGGATAGAGGTATAGAGAAATGATTCCTGTAACAGAAAATCCACAAGATGCGAAAAGTGTCTGTCCGGGTTAGCCTGCACGGCATGGTTAGACTGATCCGGGTCTATACTTAACGCAGATACCACAATGTTGTCTCACGAGACGGCTCATTTAGTAAAACCCGTTTTAAGGACAGACTAGACTGAGCGAAGCCAGTTCTCGTGTGGCGGGGTCCCCCTATATCACTGGTAACCTGATATTACCTTTCATAGACTTTTCCAAAATCGAAAACGTCTGACGAAAACAATGGAAAATCAGTCTATATATAAAAATCTGAGCATATTTTCGAGACAGAGCAGAACACACCGTCATCTTTATTAATGTCTTCTTTTCCCCCATACACAATGATATACACCTTTCTCACACGCAACACACCAAACTGCAGCAAGCGACTTTGAATACATCAATTCACAGCTATGGAAACACAGCTATAAATGGAAGTTTAAAGAACCGTGTCATTGAGACTACTTGTCGGACTACCGACACTCTCGTGTAAACAAAATATACGCTAGTGACGATCTAATCTTTAACTGACCTTTACATCAGCCAATCACGAGAAAATAAAGCGGTGATGGTAGAGTGTTCCGATTGTATAGAATGTATAGCGTCAATTCGAGACGACCGTTTATGCGGTGTCGTCAGCAAAGTATGTCGGTCCGATTTAAATACAATTGGAGCGTCCTTTCCTGTATATACAACACATATGCAGCAGACAATTTTGAAACTATCTAGCATGGTTATAAAAGTATGATTTTTGAATTGAGAGGAAAACATTGTGACATTTTGTCATATATCCGGTTTTAACCAGTTGTCTGCTGCATGGGAAGTGTCTTCTACACTATAGGCACATGAACAAAACCCGTTTATCTTTTTTTTTACGATGCTTTTAAAAAGTCAGAAATGGCTTAGATACTTTCATATACGTGTAAAGGATTATCACCTCATTTCGTGACAGGACCGACATTTTACGCATCTGTAACCGTCGCAATAACACACCGCACTGTATAATGAAAATACTCGCCATAAGCAGACGTGTGCTCCTTTTGTCACACCTTAGTTTGTTTATTCGGTTATACAACCATTCTACTAATCGACTTCATTTATTTTGCATTATACGGTGTTGCAATTTGAGATAGTACATCAAGTGATGTTGCAATCCTTCCCTTGGGTCCATAGAAAGTGCAAAACATCTGAGATTCCCTTTTTTCAAAATAGTCTAAAAGGGACAATTCCTCCTACTGTCACAATGTTTTGATTTCTATTTTCAAACTTGAACTTGCAACTTTCTAGACGTTACAATATTTTCATCGCATACTTTTCAAATCAGACGATATACCATAAAAGGGAAACAGTTAATTATATAAGTAAGGTGTTTTGACAGATCATGAATATTATGACATACAATCGCTATAAATCCAGTGAAATGTGATATCATATTTGTTAATGTACCTGTATTTATATATAACCTTCAGTCACATTTGAGCCGTCTCGCGAGAAAACCAACAGTATGGCATCTGCGTAATCTATCGACCAGATCAGCCTCCGCTGTCCGTGCCAACACATTCCGTCTCCGAGGGATAGAGGTATAGAGAAATGATTCCTGAAACAGAAAATCCACAGAATGCGAAACGTGTCTATCACGGTTAGTCTGCACGGCATGTTTAGACTGATCGGAGTCAATACTTTACGCAGAGTCCACATTGTTGGTTTTCTCGCGAGACGGCACATATTATAAAACAAGGCTAATGTATGCAATAATGTTATATTCTAATTTGCTTAGTCAAACCCGTCATCTGATAGTGTACATATAGCCGTCTATAGCCTTACCCAAACACAAGGGAGACACAATCTGACGTATCTGCAGCAGACGACTTATGACAACATTGTGACAAAAGAAGAAACTTTAATATAAAGGTAATGTTCAAGGGAGACACCATCTGACGTATCTTCGAGAGACGACTTATGAAAACACTGTGACAAAAGAAGGAACTTTCAATTATAGGGAATGTTTAAAAGAGACACAATCTGACGCATCTGCAGCAGACTACTTATAAAATATTGTGACAAAAGAATTTTCTTTCTTATAATGCAAGACATTTCAACTTGTTGTTTCAATGTTTTCAACTTCATTTTATTATTTAACTTTCAATTATAGGGAATGTTGATAGATGCATCTTGATGTTGAAAAGGTTAATTCATATAGAAAACAGAAGTTTAAAATGTTTATACATAGGTTTAATTTTAGGGAAAGGGTCACTTTTTGTAGTTTTGAGCATTTCCCATTTGTCACGCAATGTTTTCAAAAGTCGTCTGCTACAGATAGAAATGAAGACTTCTTTGATCGGAGGGGTAGAGGCGATTATGGTCGAGTGTCCTTTGGCATATTTCCTAGCTTAGTACATGGTAGGCAAACATGATCATATGTACAGTAAATAAATACCTTCCCGTGCCTTCATTAAACCGTTACCGATTTTGTATACCGTTGTTTTTATACAGATCACATTTGATGCAATCGCAGCAGACGACTTTCACAGAATGTCTGATGCTTGGAGTCAATACAAACCACTTAACGTTATCTCTGTTGCATTTTGCTTTCTACATATTGTCCAAAAGGCGGCGCTTGTATTGGAGTATTGCTGACTTAATTATGTGATGGCAGGGGCTGATAACCCAATAGTAGAAGTTTGAAAGTTTGAAAGTTTGAACTCCAAAGAATGTTTTCTCTGTAACGTGTTGCTTTCTACTCAATGTCCAAACAGCGCCGCCATTTATGATGACATTACCAATCAATGTGATGGTAGGGGCTCCAAACTACAAACTACAAAATTGAACGGTTTCCAAACCAGGTTGTCTCTGTAATGTTTTGCTTTCTATGTAATGTCCAAAAGGCGGCGCTTTTTTGGTGTATTCCTGACCTGATTATGTGATACTCCAAACTAGCAACACTGTGGCTAACCGTGACAAAACGTTGGTTTGACTCTGTCAACATTAGTCAGCGTTTTGGAGCAACGTTGCTCCAACGTGGCACAACGAAGACAAAGCAAACGCTTGACAAAGCGTGGCATCTCATGGTCCCAGTGAACGTAGATGTATCTCGCTCGGCAGTCACATACGTTAATGAGTTGATATGTCCAGTAGGCGCCGGGGTTTAACTGAACATGGTAGCAACGTGGGGCGGGAGCAAGGCTAGAGTATGACTAGCACGTTGATTCATTCCACATGGGACTTACAACGATTTGAACAGTGTGGGGTACACGGGGTACAATGGCGCGGCCAAAGCACGGCACTATGGTTGTGGCATAAGGGTAACGGAAGTATACAATAGCCTATTACAATGGATATAAATATTCATGGACATGGATTATTTTCATAAACAGATAGTTGTTACATTTTAATGGCTATTTAAGTTTTCGATGTATCAATTCGGATAGTCACTTCAATATATCATATTTAGGGTACACATGAACTAAGCATTTAACTCCAATTAAATTATATCTCTGATACAGCCGACTTTTAAAGCAGACTAAAATAGAAACATTGTGGGAAATTGAAACATTGGTGAAAACAGGTTGGAAACATTTTAATTAGCTTTCAAAATGATACATCACGCTTTCAAAACATAATACCAAACGACTGTAAGTGTAATCAGAGTTATGTTATGATATGAATTAAGGCTAAGTCTCTGAACATTTTGGGAAGTGTAATTAGTCTCGACAGATTTAATCCCCTACTCAAACGGTTGATAAACTGTTGTGCAATCACTCATTTACTATGCATGGCTATAGGTCAATTGGTAATGGGTATGGTTGTCAATCATGGGATTGACAGTTCAAGTTCAAGCTCAATCAGCGTACTTCCCGAATGTACCAGTGTTCCTAGGAACTTGAAATAGTATAGATCGGATAATGACCACGAAGTTAGAGGGAATATCCAAAAAGGCATGATAAATTCTTTACAATTTACAATTTAATATTTGAAAGTTTCTTTATTAACGAATAAATTTGTGTATAGAAACATATCTGCCAACTGATCTTGAAATCAGACAAGTAGTTGCAGAGGAAAGATGTTAATTTCATCTTTTTACTACTTTTCTGTTGCCACCATGCAATATTATGTTATATTAAACAGTGAATGACAATCCCGCTCCTCGCCGATGACTTTCTCCACATAAAAATGCAAAAAAGACATAGAATTGTTTCAAGAGGACCCCATCACAAAGACCTATGCTTTCCATGGTAAAAAGCCAAATTCGGGAGGTATCTTGGAGTAACTATATCAGATGACCTTTCCAAGAAAAGCCACTTGAACACAGCAACAACAACTAGAATTAACACATTGGCATTCCTAAGGTGTAATTCACCCAGCTGTCCATCTAATACAGAGGAAATGACACACACAAGAGCCTTTTGCGACCCAGCAGTGTTTCTACGAACAGCCTCTCTTGGCTGGCAGACCATATTGCAGAGACGCAGCCAAGTGAAGCTGACAATGATGTGCCTCAGCATCCACTACCTCATAGACTTTTCCGTGGCATCATTCCTGCATACAGCTAATGTAATATGAGCCAAATTACGAGCGAACCAAAAGTGTGGACTATGCGTAAAGTATCGACCTGGATCAGCCTAAGCATGCCACACAGGCAAACCCGGGCACGTTTCGCCTCCTATGGATTTTCTGTTGCAGGAATCATTACTCTATACCTCTTTCCGGATTAGCCTGCGCGTACTTCGCAGGGTGGTCTGTGTCGATACATTACGCAGAGTCTATAATGTTGGTTTTCTCTTGGAACGGCTCAAATGACAATGCCATCCGCTTTATTGTGCCCCTCTGTCCTACAGTCTACCAACATCGCTCCTCCCTCCCGCCCCCATACGTACATGGAACCAACTACTAGATAATCTCGCAACGACCACCTCCTTAGAAGCTTTCTAATCCGGGATGGTGCAGTTTGTGATATAAACTATATATTTAAATATGCACTGTAAGCACTCCAACACAATCGTATACAGTTCATCTGTACAATATTATAAGAGGAAGGTTCTCCATCCATCTCGGGATAATTGTTTTGACTGTTACCAAAAATAATCATAAAATGCCTGCATCAATTAGTAAAACATATTCTGGCCCCTGATTTTTAAAACTAGTAGAACGTTGTCTGTGCTTTTATCAAGATGTCTAAGAGGTAATTATATTTGGAGAAAGTAGATACATAAGTACACACTTAAAGTAAAGAGCAAAAGTATTATTATTGGTGGTTGTGGTAAATGATGTTTCTGGTGTGTTAGGCTTTACGCTGTAACTTTAATTCAGTTATATCACGGCGACAGTTCACTTATTCATGATCCCTGAGTAAACAGACCAGTTATAGGCTAGGAAATGTACCTTGTCCAAGAGAACTCCACCATGACCACAGCGCCCCGACTGTAGATCGAAACCGGGACAGCCGGTTCCAGATGTTTCTGACTGTGACAAGACACAACAACCTGACACGCAGAATTCTAGGTACGTGGACTAATGTCACATGATGACATTGTGAATTTGGGTTATGACGTTATACACATGTTTAGACCTTAACAAAATGCATCTGAGATAATACATGATTTTAACAATTTTTCAGTCATATCAGGGCGGCGAGTTTACCTATCATTTGTGTCTTGACTTTCTCACACCAACTCTCCACACAACCGTATTTACAAGCAACTGGCTTATTTGCCACTACTGGCCCATTGGTTGAAGACGAAGGACACTTGTCGCTTTTACCTTTGGTCCGTTCGACATTCATGTGGACAGTGGCACTGTTACCTACCCAATTCTCATAACTCCGGTGTATGCACACACTTTTTTATTTTTTTATTTTCTTATTAATTCATTATTCGAGATTCAATATGAACAGACCAATACGCCTTGCCCGAGGGTACTCAAATCTCCAACGTTAACCACTCGGTCAGGATGGATTTCTGTATGATCGAATTACGCTGGTTACTAGAGGTTCCCTGTTTTTTTCGTTCCGCGTGTGATGACACATGTCGATACCATGGTGACGGAGGATTGGTGTTGTTAAGTAACCTTTCACTTACCATAGAATAATGACGTCATCCTAGGAGTGCTTTAACACCAACGTTGTTGTTATGAGCGATTATAACAGGTTTTATGTAACTGTGGGATGTAAATAACTCGTATTACTCCCTTAACAAAACCCACACCTATGAAATGAGCCGTCTCGCGAGAAAACCAACATTATGGACTCTGCGTAATATGTCGACCCTGATCCGCATAAGCATGCCGCGCAGGCTAACCCGGACAGACACGTTTCGCCTCTTGTGGATGTTCTGTTACTCTATATCCCCCTGAGGCGGAATGTGTTGGCCCGGATCTGTCTGCGCGGACAGCGCAGGCTGATCTGGTCGATACATTCCGCAGATGCCATAATGTTGGTTTTCTCGCGGGAAGGCTCATATATTGATTAACATTTCTAGATTTGACATTTTCAAAGCCGTCTGCTTCGAAAACGTCATCGGAAAATATGGCGCAGCTGAACAATTGGAAGTGTTCCTGTGCCATATTTCCCAAAACATTGCGGAAAAGAAAAAGAATTTACTCATTTTGATCATTTATCCCCTTTACACTCTGTTTAGAGAAGTCGCCTCGTCTCATTTAGGATGAAATCCTAAGGGAAATGCTTAGACTATGGGAATTGTAAAGATTGTGTTCTTTGTATTTCCATTTAGATGAACTGTTTATTATTATGTTACTTTAGAATTGGTTGAAATGGTCTCTCTCCTTCTTGGCTGGAATCCGCCGTGGTCGAGTGGCGTCGGGGATTCGAAACCGGGTGTCCCGGGTTCGATCCCCAGCCGCGGCACTAGGATCATAGTAGAGTGTCTTTGGGCAAGGCACATTTTCTAGCCTAGGACTGGTTTGTTTACCCAGGGATCATGAATACGTGAACTGTCGTCGTGATATGACTGAGATAATGTTGAAAGCGGCGTAAAACCGCAACAAAACAAAAACAAAAAATTCCATCTTGGCTCTTATGATTGTTGGGGATTGTAGCATCGTTATCAGGATTATTCATACACAGGACACGCCGTGATATAACTGAAATAGGACTCATTTTGAAGAATCTGCAGCATACGACGTGTGAAAACATTGTAGCAAATGTTGATGAAATTCTTTTCCCCCATAAACTCTTTTCAGTGAATATAATTATTTTCATATAAATATTTTTCGATAAGTTTCCCACTGTATTTTCAAAACGTCTAGCGGCTGTTATTTCTTGTGAGGAAAAGGGTAAATAAAAAGTGTTAAACAATGTTTTCAACAATTTGATATTTAAATAAATATTGCACGAATAATATTTATGACGGCAAAAAAAATGTTTTCAAAAGCTACACGACTTATCATATGTCGCCATTTCATTCATTATACATATACAACACAATCTGATTGGTTATACAAATATATTGGATCGTATATAATTGTCACACGGGAACTTTACTTTATTTTGTTCTTTCAAGACATACCGAACACTCTTAATATATCGATCAAGTGCAGATCATAGCGAGTTTAATGCATATAGCAGTCTGGAAGTGCATTACGATGCATCTATGTTGTCTGCAGAACGCCGTTCCTATTGTCTAGACAGACGAGAAAACAAACATTGTGGTTTCTGCGTAAAGTATCGACCCGGATCAGCTAAAGTATGCCGTGCAGGCTAACCCGGACAGACACGATTCGCCTACTGTGGACTTTCTGTTTAAGGAATCCTTTCTCTATACCTCTATCCCTCGGAGACAGAATGTGTCGGCCCGGATCAGTCTGCGCGGACAGCGCAGGCTGATCTGGTCGATACATTACGCAGATGCCATTATGTTGTTTTTTTCGCGGGACGGTTCACGTGGTTTCGAGATTGAACGATACAGCTATAGTGTTAAATGAACGGTGCATAGATTGTGCGATAACCGACCTTCGAACATCTTCGACCAGAGAGGACACTTATCGATGTCTTCGCAGCATGTGTGTCATCTAATTGTTGACGCATATTGAAAGTCTCTCTTTAGAGCACAAAGTGTGACTGACTGGTTCTAAACGAGCTGTCTCTCCTGAAATGTGCATTGTTTGCCACTTAGACATACAATTTAGCCGAAATTATTTTTGGACGAAAAATGGAGTGGTTCATTTTTCAACAAGGAGGCTTCAACTTTGTGAAATTGTGCAGTAAAAGGGTTAAACACCTCAATACGATACAATACAAAACAAGAAGTTACATTGTACATACTGAATATATAACATGTCTGCATAATACGGGGCATACATCAGAGAGCGATAAAACGCATTAAAATGTCGATTTTCGTGTGACGTGACGAAAACGTTTTTTTTTTACGGGACTACGACCATAACGCACAAAAAAATCTCACGTCTGCTTTGCTGACACCACAATTGAAATAAACAAGTAGTTAAATGCGAGACGCCTTCAGAGCCTCCGGCTACATTTCGGGTCAAACCGTTTCATTCATAAAAACGCGGGATAAGTAATACGAAACACGCTATTATGAACGAGAAAGCAATAAATTACGCCCTACGTCCCCCCCCCCCCCCCCCCTTTTCCGTTTATGTTAGGATTACGATATAGGTCACTTATTTCCACTCAATTTTCTTGCAATCTTCTATTTTCTTGCAATCTCTTATCTCTTATTTTCTTCATTTGAACCCTTTTCTAGACGCAGACGACTTTAGATGTATCTGCAGCAGATTACTTTTCTAAACATAAGGAGGGGAATGAAGCATTTTTCTCCTTAATGAATTACATTTCCTGCTCTGCCAAAAATTACGTATGCATATAAAGCGAATGAGGCGATAAAAAGTCCGGTTACATCTGCGTATATTCGCCGAGGACTATTATTATTTATTTTGTCGTGGCTATCACAACCTATGGCAATCTTGGTTTCAGAAAAGGTATCATTCAACCTTCTGATGAAAAACTAGACGTATAGCCCCATATAGGTGTTCATCAATACCACTGTATCTTATGCTAAACACATGGGGATGTCATTCGACCTTATCTAGCAATAGTCGGGTATTATCAGTACTATCTATAGGATATCGCCTTGGACACTTTTTTACACTTTTCAAAAAGGAATTTTACACTTAAAAAAACCACGCATTAAATCGCTTTATTTGATGTCGATACGAACACGTTTTGCACTTTGCAACAACGCATTGAATCACTCGTTTTGATCTCGACGGGAAATATTTTACACTTTGCATAAACGCATTATATCGCTCTTTATGATCTCGACGGGGACAAATTTTATAATTTGAAAAAAAGGAAAAGATTTGGACTCTTCGATCTCGGCTTCGACATATTTTACACTTTGCAAAACGCATTTGATTGTTCCATACGATTTCGACTGGGCACATTTTTCTCTTTGCAAACACGCATTTAATTGTTTAGTACGTTTCGGCTGAGATAAATTTTACAATTTTCAAAAACGCATTTAATTGTTCAATACGATTTCGGCTGAGATAAATTTTACAATTTGCAAAAAACGCATTTAATTGTTTCATACGATTTCAGCTAAGACACATTTTTTCACTTTGCCAAAATTCATTTAATTGTTTCACACGATTACGGCTGAGAGACATTTTCACTTTGCCAAAACGCATTTAATTGTTTCATACGATTTCGGCTGTGACACATATTTTCACTTTGCCAAAACGCATTTAATTGTTTCATACGGCGTCGGCTGAGACACATTTTCACTTTGCCAAAACGCATTTAATTGTTCCATACGATATCGGCTGAGACACATGTTTTCACTTTGCAAAACGCATTTAATTGTTCCATACGATTTTGGCTGAGACACATTTTACATTTTGCAAAACTGTTCCATACGGTTTCGGCTGAGATACATTTTACACTTTGCAAAACGCATTTTAATTGTTCCATACGATTACGGCTGAGAAACATTTTACACTTTGCAAAAACGCATTTAGTTGTTCCAAACGATTACGACTGTAACATATTTTACACTTTGCAAAAACGCATTTTATTGTTCCATACGATTTCGACTGAGACATATTGTACACTTTGCAAAAACGAATTTTATTGTTCCATACGATTTCGACTGAGATACATTTTACAATTTGCAAAAACGCATTTAATTATTCCATACAATGTCGGCTGAGACACATTTTACACTTTGCAAAAACGCATTTAATTGTTCAATACGATTTTGGCTGAGATACATTTTACTCTTTGCAAAACGCATTTAATTGTTCCATACGATTCCGGCTGAAAAACATTTAACACTTTGCAAAAACGCATTTAATTGTTCAATACGATCAAGTTCGGCTGAGATACATTTTACAATTTGCAAAAATGCATTTGATTGTTTCATACGATTTCGACTGAGACGCACTTTACACTTTGCAAACGCATTTAATTGTTCCATACGATTTCTGCTGAGACACATTGTTTCACTTTGCCAAAACGAATTTAATTGTTCCAAACACGTATTTAATTGGTTCATACGATTTCGGCTGAGACACATCTTTTTACATTGCAAAAACGTATTTAATTGTTCCATACGATTTCGGCTGAGACACATTTTTTTGCTTTGCCAAAGTGCATTTAATAGTTTCAAACGATTTCGGCTGAGGAGACACATTTTACACTTGACAAAACACACATACTTGTTCCATGCGATTTCGGCTGAGATACATTTAAAATTTTGCAAAACGCATTTAATTGTTCCATACGATTACGGCTCAGAAACATTTTACATTTTGCAAAAATGCATTTTAGTTGTTCCAAACGATTACGACCTTAACATATTTTACACTTTGCAAAACACACATACTTGTTCCATGCGATTTCGGCTGAGATACATTTTACACTTTGCAAAAGGCATTTAATTGTTCCATACAATTACGGCTGAGAAACATTTTACACATTGCAAAAACGCATTTAGTTGTTCCAAACGATTACGACTGTAACACATGTTACACTTTGCAAATACGCATTTAATTGTTCGATACGATTTTGGCTGAGACACATTTTACACTTTGCAAAAACGCTTCACGTTCACGGGTTTGACACTTTTTACATCTTGAAAAAAAACCACCGGGGACACATTATAATTTGATGAAAAAAACGCATTAATTTGCTCTATACGTACTCGACAAGATGTCCCTATCACGAACCCTTTCCAATGCAACATGCAACACATATTCAGAAAAAATTTAAAACAAAAAGTCAAAATATAGAAACTGGCAATAAATGTAGGCATATTTTATTTCATAATACAGATTTATGAAAAATTGAGAAGTACATGCTGGTCTATTTAATTGGACTTCATTTGACTTTTCGTATTATTCAGATGTCGTAAAAAACCAAGTTGTAATGTTGGTTAATGAGACAAGGTGGCTTTTCTGTACTTGTTTCGTCTCTTGTGACAGGTTGGCTTTTCTGTACTTGTCTTGTCTCTTACGACAGGATGTTAAGCCTTTCCCTCAGACAGTCGCTTTCAGACGCCTCTGCAGCAGACGTCTTTTTGAAAATATAGTGACAAAAAGAACTTGCTCAAAACGAGCATGTTCTCCTTATGCCACAATGTTTTCCACTTTTAGTCATAGGTTATCCATTCAAATATAGAGAGTTTTTATTTGTTGACAAAATATGTTCAAAATCTGTTATTTCAAAATTGTCGTGTGAGGAAAAGAATTGTGCAATTTCTCCTTTTGCCACAATGTTTTACACTTTTTGTCATAGGTTATCAAATCAATTATGGAGATTTTATGTTTTGACAACCTATGTTCAAAGTTGTATGAGGGAAAGGGATAAAGAAATCATCATGACATTCTCGTTTGATGTGGTATCAGAATAACATTTCGTACCAGATATAGGGACTTTAATTACCTGCGAGAGTGTATCAATTCCATACAACGGCAAAGACAATTCAAGTAACATAAGGGGAGTTAAAATAAACTTCAGCTAAAATATTTTTAACATTTCTTCAGTTATTTCTAATATATTAAAAATTCGTCTGAGAGATCATTTTTTTGTCTACAACTTACACCAATTCCGAGAACATCTTTCGCGTAGATCTTTGGTCAATCACAATCGCGTTAAAGGTATGTCGTGTATCCTCTACCCCTCTGTCTTAACAATAAACTTTTATCCATAAAAGATAATGTAGATGCAGCAAATGCGTTCAGCTTTCGGATTATATTTACCCGTTTCAAGATTCGGACGGAATTTGGTACAGAAAACCGTTAAGAAAATGGTTTGTTTGGATCAAGTTTAACGCCGCTCTCAACACTGTGTCATTTAAAACACAGATAGAACCCGCGTCCTACCACGCCCGAGGCAGACACTCCATCACCGAGGCGGACACTCAAGCACTACATCACCGAGGCGGACACTCAAGCACTACATCACCGAGGTGGACACTCAATCACTACATCACCGAGGTGGACACTCAATCACTATATCACCGAGGCGGACACTCAATCAATACATCACCGATGCGGACACTCAATCACTATATCACCGAGGTGGACACTCAATCACTATATCACCGATGCGGACACTCAA
>JAUELF010067689.1:0-16414 GCA_031471495.1 Clinocardium nuttallii | reverse complement strand
TTCTGCAGCAGACGACTTTGAACATATTTTGTCAAAACATAGAAAATCTCCATAATTGAATTGATAACCTATGACAAGTGGAAAACATTGTGGCAAAACTTCACTATGTTTTCGAAAAGCCGTCTGCTGCAGAGATGTCAGAAAGCGTCTATATGAGGAAAAGGGTTAAATTAAAGGCCTTGCTCCAAAAATATAAAAACTCTACTTCATGCTCTGGTTTTGTGCTCAAATATCTGATTGGTGTAAGGAATTTCATTTTCGAATTTGACCAATCAGAAGGCTTATTTGGAGCACAGAGAACAGTCTCGGGCCATTGATATTTTTGGAACAAGAATTTTGCCCTTTATTTTCGAAATTCATCTCTTTTATTTGGGAATTTAAAAAAACATGGTCAACACGACACAATTTTGCATTTATGATTTTAAAGACTTTTGCCGTTGGCAATGGGTCAGGATATCTGACCCATGGGATAACTAGAGAAGGGCCTGATTCAAGAAAGTTTGTTTGTGGGTGGGGGCGGGGATAAACAAGAAATCAAACATACGCTTTCTTAGCAGACCCCAGCTTATGCCAACTTGACCGGCATTTTTTATAAGAATCAATTGCACGCAGTGCTTATGTAAATCGTAAATCATAGTGCATTCCAACTTCGCGGTTTCACTAAGTTCTTGACGTCATTATGCTCACCCCGTTAATAAGTGTATTTGTGTAAGCAGTCAGTTCAGGAGTGTTGAACAATTCTCCAAAGACTAACGATGTTTTATCTTGACATCGGTGCATCAGTAGCATTGCTATCACCGCAACAGGGGTCAAGATAAAAATTGGTATTCAGCTCTTTTTCCCACAATTCCTCTTTTATAATTAAAGCGAAACCTATGTCGTTTGTACTCAAAAGAATCGTTTCACTGAGACGAATATTTTGAGTACCTACCACCTAGGGTTAGAGGACCAATTAAGGATTATAGAACATGCAAAACGCCCCTTATCTAAAGCGCTGCCGAAACCATGCAAGCCAAGAAGGCGGATGTCACGAAGTACTGGCGACCCATCCTCGGGGAATTCGCATCAGCAGCTGACGACTTTGAAAACATACGCAAAACCTCTCGAAAATGAAGCAAAACCTCTCGAAAATGAAGCATGGACTTCTTATTGAAAATAGTTGAAAATTGTGGCAAAAGGAGATTGCTAGATTGATTTTAGCTTATATTCCAATGTGTTGCAGTTTTACCACAGCGGCCAGTTCACGTACGTGTGTATCTCTTTACTAGGTCACCTAACTATATACATGATCACATATATATATACTATTTCAATTGTTGGAAGACGTATGACGCTACTAGCCACACTGATGGTTGTCCAATCATCGGAAATAGTGTATGGTCGACCATGGGTTCTAATGAACTCACCACGGCCGCTTGATTGATAGCCCTAGTCAGTATTCGGAGAAATTATCATAAATGAGCAATGTCTTCTTCTACCACAATAGTTTGCGTCTTCATAGAAAGGCTTCAATCCTACTGTGTGCACCGTTCCGCAGTTTGGGAAATTAGCAGCGGTCCTATGGACCCTGGCCAGTGACTGACCAGCGAAATATTGTCTTTTGTCATTGTAATTTTTGCATGTAATACATAACATAACCAAATGTTTAAGATTTTCGGACAAGTGAATTTTGAATGTTAATTTCAATGAATGGTCCCTTTAAATAAAGGGAATGTACCGGTCGTTTCCCCGCGATGCAAGCACGTAGTTTCTTTCTCAAATTACTGATGTTCAATGTGCACTGCTGTTTTTGTAACCGATAGGTCTTCTATCTTGTTTAATCTGACGTCCGATTAAAGATTAAACAGTTTAATAATGACTATTGGATAAAACATGTAGCCTACCTTTTTTTGATTAATGTAGACGGATAACATTTTAAAAAGAAATTAAAGCTAGTAAACTCGAGGATTTATTGTCACTCTATTTTAATTTTTACACTTTGTATTCCATTTTGCAAAGACTTCAAATCGCTGTAAATCGTATTTTAACAGATTTATCGTATTAGATTACAATTTTTATGGAAGCGATTTATTTCTCACATTTAAGACAGGGTGAAAAATAGAATTAATACGTATTTATTATGCCTATGCACGAATTAGATCATGCACATACACATTTGTATTTACAAAAACTCCTCAATTGTAAAATATTTGATTTTAGTTCGAGTTCAATAAGCGATTAAATTGATAATTCACGCAAATCAAGTCATAGCATCTTCTAATGATAAACATCGATTTTAGAGGTTTAAATAGGGTTTTTTACCATTTCCACATACAACAATTCTGCACCAAACGACTACTGCATGATAAGTATAATTGAGACGTCCCGCGTAAACACCTACATTGTGGACTCTGATCAGCCTTTTAAAGCATGACGCACAGGCTTATCCGGTTAGAAACTGTTCGCCTCCTGTGGATTTTCTGTTTCAAGAATCATTACTCTATACCCCTTCCCCCCAGAGACGGAATTTGTCGGCCCGGATCAGTCTACACAGGCCGATCTGGGTCGATACGTTACGTAGAGGCCATTATGTTTGTTTTCTTGCGGGACTGAATATAATTGAATATAGTTGAAAACAGTGTGCCAAATGGAGAAATGTATCACCTTGAAAAAATTGTACGCTAGGATTCGTCAAAATGAACCTACGTGTGGTCAGGGAGACTCTATATACCATATATAGAGTCCCTGGTGTGGTTAAGTGTTAAGGTGGTTTTCCGTTAAGGTATGTTTAAGTTTTAATAGCATTTTCACACACAGAAAGCTCGCATCATTTGTAAAAAGACATACAAATTGTAGTTGTGGCTGCCCTCTTTGGCGCTCAGGGTTGCATTACGACTGACTAGCTGGTGTCAGGATAAATAAACCAGTATAGTACTGGTTACTTACCCAGTGATATAACTAAAACAATGTTGAAAGATGGCTTTAAACCATCAATCATTCGGTTTTTTTTATAACATAATGAGTAAGAAGTACTAAGCACATCATCTTTTATAGTAAGAGAACTGAACTCAAAGAAATCTTCCTTTTTGTATATGCTAACAAGAGTGTATGGAGGAACACAAGCGTCACCTTAAATATGTGAGTAAGTGAAACCGTGACGGACGGACGGACGATGAAGAAATTCTCACCGATTGTGTCGCCATATCAAAGCAGGGGACATATATACAGGGAAAATAAAAAGACAACATTAAATAGTAGATGTGGTCTAATTTCCGTTCTCAGTAGTCATTCTCATTCCGTAGTTAGTTTTCCTTTCCCAGCTTAAAGCATTGTGGCAAAAGGGAGAAATTACTCACGAAGAGCATTTTCTCCTTTTGCCTCAATGTTATCAACTTTATTCCAAAACATTCATATATACATCGTGGTTATTAACAGTTTTTCCTTTTATTTTTCAAAATCGTCTGCTGCAGATCTGTTTGTACATGTATATGGGAAAGGGTTAAACAAGTTGTTTGTCGAATCGACCTGTTACTTCCCATTTTATAACAATGGAATACGAATATTGTCCTCTGTTTGACCGTATAAGTGAGGTGACACATGTAGTGTGCGGGATGTCTTTGAATGAATACAACAATACAGTTACAACTATCCTGTCCCTCATATAGACGCTTTCTGACGCCTCTGCAGCAGATGACTTTTTTGAAAGCATAGTGACCAAAGAAGAAATTGCTCAAAACGAGCAATTTCTCCTTTTGCCACAATGTTTTCCAATTTTAGTCATAGGTTATGCATTCAATTATAGAGATTTTTCCATTTTTGACAAAATATGCTCAAAGTCTTCTGCTGCAGAATTGTCGTTTGAGGGAAAGGGTTAAGTATATAATAACAAACTAAGAGGCGATTTGCCGATCGTCATTGCAGATTGTGTACCTATATACACTAACTAATCTGCAAGCCGGGACAAAACTCGCATCATAACATTTCTACACCGAGGACCAATGTTTGACTGTCAGCGTCAGCCGCTGTTCCACATCTGTCCAATTTATATGTGGTTTGAATACTTTGTGGATAGTTTTATTACGTGCGCAGCAGTGTTCCACAAACGAACGTTTGATCTTACTGCGCGTACGTATGTTAATCAGAGTCTGCACAAAATAGTATAAATAAATTCCGGTTTTATTTTGCCCCGACTATTTATATTGAAGTATACCCTCTTGTACTACAACACAATATCGTCTCTTGGATAAAGACAAGATGATTACATCCCTTCGTTCTACAAATATACCTATTTCAGTATACCCCATTACTTCACACTGACGACAATTGACGCCTGCTGTTGCAGACGACATTTGAAAACATTGCAATACAAGGTGAAATTGCTCAAAACCAGCAATTTCACCTTTTATTGCAATATTTTTACTTCTTTTTTAATATAAATCTTTCAGTTTTCTAGATTGTTGAAATTGCTTGTCTGATGATTGTAAAGCAGACGACTTTTGAAAAGTCATGTGAAGTAATGATACACCAATATGCAGCAGACGATTTTGGAAAAAAATATTAGCGAAAACATGGACAATTTATAGGAACTAAAGTTATATTGAATATAGTTGTAACAATTGTGGCAAATGGAGAGATTTCACAATATGGGGAAATCAAGTTCTGCTTTTGTCACAATGCTTCCATAAGCTGTCTACTGCAGATATGCAAAAATGCCTCAAAATATGGGAAATGATTAAGTACTTAGATATTGCTTTTAGACATATTTCGTATGAAAGTAGGTAATACAAATCAATTTGTAATGTTTTTGTTTAATTTGGAATTTCAAGTAGAAATGTCCATTAAAATGTCCGGTGAAGTCGGATGTCACACTTTATCGCATGCGTCCATTAGTATTCTTAAGCTAGTAAATTGGTGAAATCTAGTTTTGTATCTGTACAATAAACACAAGTCATAAGAAAGGAGATAAAACCAATTGCAGTGTTCACGAATTATTTTAAAACAATCATATTTTAATGTCAAACATGTTTTAAACAAGTATGCAGCAGCAATACCCCAATCCCACCGATCATCTACCGAGTCTTTGTGACAAAAACAGGGTTTATTGATTTATCCAAATACAAAACTAAAGTACAAATGTTTGTAGAGGCAATAAGGGTGATTATAATGGTCGAGATTTCAAGATAGTGTAATACCCATAGACGTGCCGAAACCCTGTTTTACCCGTAACTAAGTTATCATCGAAGAGTTGTGAGTAACATTCATTTAATGCGGATGTCTTTTTGAAAACGTCTGTCCGTCAGTGTCCACACATTCTTGCCATAAAGTTGGAATCAGTATTGGGATATTCGGACCGTGAGTGGATCTATCTAGTTTTTGTTCAGAGTCGTTAAAGACGGGAATTCAAAATGGCTTACTTCTGGAACGATAGACCATATTCTGGAAAACATCCGGTAATTATGAGAATTAATAGCGTATTTATATAGTTTAAACAAACTTTATCGCCATATGAATAATACACACGATGACATAATACATTCATTATGCATATGAGCCGTCCAACGAAAAAACCCAAACATTTTGGACATTTGCGTAATGTATCGACCCAGATCAACCTGCGCAGTCCGCACAGGCTAATACGGGCCGATATATTCCGTCTCAGGGGATAGAGGTTATAGTAATGATTCATGAAACAAGAAAATCATCTGGAGGCAAAACGTGTCTATCCAGTTAAGTCGGCTGTGCGGCATACTTAGGCTGATCCGGGTCGATACTTTTCGCAGAGTCAATACTGTTGGTTTTCTCATGGAACGGCTCATATGACAAAAGGGTTAAACTTCAAGTTCTTACAACTTAGATGGAGTTTTTCTCTTTTGATTGATATACATCATAGGAGATGTCCCACGAGAAAACTAACCCTGTGTAGATCCGGATCAGCCTAAGCATGCCGCGCAGACTAACCCGGACAGATTTTGTTCGCCTGCTATGTTTTGTTCTGTTTCAGGAATCATTACTCTATCCCAATGAGACGGCCCGGATTAGCCTGTGCGAATTGCGCAGTCTGATCTTGGTTGATACATTCCGCAGAGTCCATAATGTTGGTTTCTCATGGAACGGCTAATATAATGTCTTCAATTTTCGTAACAGATACCGGCAAAACAAAGATTAATCGAATAAGACACCGTGTTCCGACTGAAGTTGGCAAGACAAAATAATAACTTACATAATTAACTTAGTGATTGATAAACTTAAATAACAACTAAATCATTCATTAAGAGTACAGTATGATAGGTATTAAGTATATACTACTATATAGTAGTTATGGTACATAGCATAGCATAAACCGTATTCTTACTAAGGTCAGAATAAAATACTTTCCTTGTCTGAGAGCGTTTAATTTCAATCATGCTGCATTAATGTATTGCACTACGTTGTTGGTCCTCGAGTGTGTAGACCAGTTACCACGCAGTATTGATTTAGATGGTGTTCATGCAGTATTGATTGAGATGGTGTTCATGCAGTATTGATTGAGATGTTGTTCATGCAGTATTGATTGAGATGGTGTTCATGCAGTATTGATTGAGATGGTGTTCATGCAGTATTGATTGAGATGGTGTTCATGCGGTATTGATTGACATGGTGTTTCACGAATTGAAAGCTGATAGTAGTATTCAAATGGGTGCTACTGCGAGCTTTGTCATGTGCAGCACAAACATGGCTTATCACGATTAATGATCATTCTCTTTTGTTGAGTGGCGCGGGTGCAAGCACGCATGCACACTTATCAAATAATATGTAATACAATTAAATATTTACCTTTTTCTATCATAATGTACGAACACATATCCAAATTTATTTGTTTATAGTGATTGAACAGGGAACATCGCGATCTACATAATAAAGAAAGTATAGGCTACTGCGGAAATGCTTCATAAGATAATGAAATGGGGGGCACTTTTCCGCGATATATTTAAACATCCTTCGTAACATCTCTCTTCCATG
Organism: Clinocardium nuttallii; assembly: GCA_031471495.1. Lineage (NCBI taxonomy): Eukaryota > Metazoa > Mollusca > Bivalvia > Cardiida > Cardiidae > Clinocardium > Clinocardium nuttallii. Next base: position 9,436 of record JAUELF010067689.1, on the reverse strand, counting down.
AGCTGGAAACATTTTTTGTCGGTAACACATTGAGAACAAGAGATGTCCGATGTTGAGCCAAGGCAGGAAAGCATAGGTCGCCGGTTGGGAACTTGTATAAACCTGAACGCAACCTTATATAAACCCTTTCAAACATACAAGGCTTTCTGGCACTTCTGCAACAGACGACTTTTGAAAACATCAAATTCTCCTCATGCCATATTGATTTCAACTTTTCCCCTAGTTATTATGCCTTCATTTATAGAGATTCTTTATTTTTCTTAAGATATTATTGTAGTATTATAGACGTCTGCTGCAGATGTGTTGTATGTGGAAATGAGATATACAATTTAAATAGCCAACATAAGTAAAGAAAGAAAGCAGGAGGAAATTGGAATCGAAATCATGATTCATAATAAACAATGACATTATATGTTCTCCGTCAGCCTTATTGAAACCTCATTGTATTCATGTCCCTTATTGGCTATTTAAAATATATCCCCACAGTAAATGACCAAAACAGCTCTTTTGTCTTTAATTATAAAATCAGAAACTAGAATGATCCATCTGTTTCATGTGTGTAAGGGTTTACTTTGTAAACTTGTACTTCTTATCGTGTCAGACAGTTTGTCCAATATCAGTGTTGGTCGGATATGTCCGACGAGTATGGAGAAGTGTATCAGCGATCTTTATATCAAACTACGTTTATGTCGATTCTTTTCCCCCAATTTCCCAAGTGTTCGACGTAAAGAGAGTCGGCGGCATCTATTTCTCCGTCAGTCTCATTGGACTCTCATTTTAACATGTCACTGGTTGACTATTTTCTGGCAAACAATTTCGCAATAATGGCATTTGTTACTAGGCACAAGGAAAGTTGACATGCAAATGTTAGATCGAATGGAACCTATGAATAAAGACCAACACTTGGAACTAAATAACATCGATACAAAGGGGAGTGGTGGTCCAATATCAGTGTTGGTCGGATATGTCCGACGAAAATGGAGAAGTGTATCAGCGATCTTTATATCAAACTACGTTTATGTCGATTCTATTCTTCCAATGTTCCCATGCAAGTATTCGACGTAAAAAGAATCGGTGGCAGCTATTTCTTCGTCAGACTCATTGTACTCTCATTTTAACACAATGAATCAAAGTTGACATGCAAATGTTATATCGAATGGAACTTATGTATAGAGACCAACACTTGGAACTAAATAACATCGATACAAAGTGTGTGTGTGGGTGTGGGGGTGTGTGTGTGTGGGTGTGTGTGTGGGGGGGGGGGGGGGGCTATAGACATAAACAAGTTCATTGTATATTATTGTGCGGAGTGGAAACATTATTCGAAAAGGAGGAATTAAACATACGGCTCTAGGTGCGCCTGTGGTTCCGCACAGTCTAACAAGATCGTTTCACTGGCGCCATGTTAACTGATGTTCTATTCAATTATTGCGATTTTTTTAACAATTCAATTTTGATAACAGGACGAAACAGAACACAAATTGTACACACACAAAAACACCAAACCCCGGGACAGATACAAAAAACTATATCACTTAAAGATATATGGGTTTAAGATTTATAAAACATTTTATAGAGATTATCTCATCTCAAATGGATATCGATAACCTTGCGTACCTTACCGACAGAAAAATGCAAAATATCATCCATCAGAAAAAAACGTATAATTATAATTTAGAAATTTCTTTTATGTTTCTTTTTTTGTTTTATATATATACCTGTACTGTTCACTAAGTATAACACATGTTTCCAGTATACTTATTGAAAACTTTGTAGGGAAAAATGGTTCATGATTGAATATTTTTTAAAACTATCTTCTCTGTTTCAAATTTGTCAAAATTGTCGAATGGGCTCTTAACCATTTCCCACATACAACAAATCTGCAGCAGACGACTTTGAAAATGTCTACTCAAAAATATGGAAAGTCTCTATAAGTGTAGGTATACTTACTGAAAAAAGTTGAAAACATTGTGACAGAAGGAGAAATTGCTCGTCTTGAGCAATTTCTTATTTTGTCATGATATTTTCAAAAGTCGTCTGCTGGCGATGTGTCAAAATGCGTCTATAGGTGGGAAATGGCTAAAATGTTTCAGTAAAATTTGGGCGAATCTAAAATCTTGATTGGTTAATATAGGAATACAAGGTACACAGACTTCGATCTTGATGATTATTGTTTATATTTTCAGAGAAATTACAGAGTTACAAACAGATTTTCAGAACATGATAACAGAAATTCTTTCCAAGACCACGGAGTTTACTTTGGTGATGTAAGTATCAGACCCTGATTTTGTCACAGAACAATCTCTCTATTACTGACAAGATGTCAACATATAGATGATCCATTCCACAACGCGTAAAGTATCTACCCAGATCAGCCTAAACATGCCGTGCAGGCTAATGCAGCTAGACAATTTCGCCTCCTGTGGATTTTCTGTCTCAGGAATCATTACTCTATACCTCTATCCCCCTGAAACGGAAGTGTCGGCCTGGATAAGCATGTTCAGGCTGATCAGGGTCGATACATTACGCAGAGTCCATAGTGTAAGTGTTCTCGTGAAACGGCTAAGATACTCTTTTTTTCTCTTTATGCTTTTTTATTCATTCTAAAGCAATCATAACAAGTACTAAAACTTCCTTCATCTACCAGTTGTGTGACCGTTTGTCAAGTTTTGTGTTAGAGCTATATCTATCAATATTGAAGCATGTTATGATATGATTTGTGATGGATGGATATTCATCTATTCGTAATGAACTGTCTCAACCAAAATCAGCATTATATTTGCCTCTTGGTTATCAACATAATCCAAAACAATTATATCATGGGAAATTGAGACGCCCGATTTCGAACATCTACACACACTGTAGCCCCTCGTAACATTTTAGATTTTGTAGCCCTAGATATATGCAGGCTTGTCTTTTTTCATCATTGTTTTCAACATAAATTATTATTCTAATTTCTGTTGTGTTCTCCCTCATACAATTATTTTGCAGCAGACGACTTTTTAAAACGTCTAAGCAAAAATATTGAAACCTATTGTAGCAAATGAGACATTTTTTCATCATGAGCAATTTCTACATTTGCCACAATGTTTTCAAAAGTCAGCTGCAGCAGATAAAGCCTGCAGTAGCATCAGAAAGCATCTGTATGAGGAAAAGGGTTAAGTAAATTAACAAAATACTAGCCTAGTTGCCTGGAGCCAATGCAAAAAGTCAAAGGTTGATGCTTTCAAGTTATGCTTTTGTTCTTGACAGTAGATAGAACACAGGGAAGCGTTTGATCTATTGATTTAAATATTAATTAGAAATTAGAGTAAACAATTGATTGATTGATTGATTGATTGGTGAATTGGTTTTCAGCTTCGCACCCCTTTTGCAGTAGTTTAAGGGTTTTTTTTCCTGAAAAGATTGTAAGGGTTTTGTTTGCAATGAGACATACGTGTTATATCAGGAACGTATAAAATATCTTATAATATTGTAATGCTCATAATGTACAATTTCTTCCTTTGCCACAATGTTTTCAAAAGTCATCTGTAGACGTGTCAAAATGTTGGAAAGGGTTATTTTTAAATGGTACATTAATACTTTACAATGCAGATATAAATTAGAGAGAGAAAAAATCTTCAGGCAGAGGGATAGGGTTTCAATATGCAAATACCATACACGTTTAACAGTTGTAGGGTGTTAACATACAACGTGTACAGAAATCACTTATCTATGTAAATGGGTTTTTAAAAAGCAACATTGCATACCCAAACAAAAACGATTTTAACCCTTCCCTTTCCCACATATACATATTTTGATGCACCTGCAGAAGAGGACTTTTGGACACATTGTGACAAAAGGAGAAATTGTTCGTAATGAGCAATTTCACCTTTTGCTAGTTTTCAACTTTTTTTTAAATAAATAAACTCTCATTTATAGACATTCTTCACATTCTGCAAAGATGTTTCCAAAATCATCAACTTCAGATGTGTCGTATGTGGGAAAGGATTAGCCTGTCCTTTCAGACAATTTCCTTACTTCATAGGGTGTAATTAGGGTGTAATTTCGTCTTACATTTACTTGAATATGTCGAGTGTTTAACCCTTTACCTCATAAGGATGCCTTTTGACATCTCTGCAGCAGACAGCTTTTCTAAATATAGTGACAAAAGAAGAAATTTCTCAAAACGAGCAATTTCTCCTTTTGTCACAATGGTTTCCTCTTTTAGTCTTAGTATCCATTCAATAATAAAGATTTTTCAGTTTTTGACAACATATGTTCAGTCATCTGCTGCAGAATTGTGGTATGAGGGGGGAAAGGGATAAGTTTGATCATGGCAATAAGTTCACCGAATGCCTCAGTGGTGTAGTGGTAGAGGGTCTGGTCTGTCTCTGGTGCGGGTTTGATCACCGACCAAGTCATATCAAAGACTTTAAAAATGGTAGCAATGGCTTCCCTTCTTGGCAGGGTTGCAGGGTTAGCATTACGACTGACTGGCTGGTGTCAGGATAAATGGACCATTTACATAGTACTGGTAACTTACCCAGGAAATGTCGTGGTATAACTGAATTCTTTTTGAAAGCGGCATAAAACACCAAACAAACAGTGCTTCCTGCTCCATAGTTCATACAACAAATCTGCAGCAAACAATTTTGAAAACATCTAAACATAAATAGTTAAATACGGTAAACCTATATAAATGGAACTCAGATTATTGCATAGAATTGAAAACATTGTGACAAAAAGTAATTTGCTGCAGAGGTGTCAGAAAGCATCTGAGCCGTCCCAGGAGAAAACCAACATTACGGCATCTACGTAATGTATCAACCCAGATCAGCCTGTACTGTCCACGCAGACTGATCCATGCCAACACATTGTATAGAGGTATAGAGTAATGATTCATGCTTAGGCGGATCCAGTTTGATACTTTACGCAGAGTTCACACTGTTGGTTTTTCTTGCGGGACGGGTCAGATGCTTTCTGACACCTCTGCGGCAAATTACGTTTTGTAACAAAATTATATTGTGACAAAATGGGGAGGCCACTAGTTTCTCAAATCCCCCAGCCCCCACAGCTTAAATGTATCCTCAGTGTAACCCTATATGTTCTGACCCCTTCTTACGTTTGGACAAGCTTTTCAAAACAAGCAATTCCTCCTTTTGTCACAATGTTTTTAAAAGCTGTCAGCTGCAAAGGCGTCAGAAAGCGTCTGAATGGGGGAAAAAGATTGATTATTTTAAATTATCAAATTGATTCATTAATTATTCCATTTCCATACAATGAGTGGAAGCAATAATTTGTTGCTGTTGAAAGGAAAGTTGAAAAAAGCCTATGTCATGTTACATATTGATAAAACTAGATAGAAAATGAATTTTAACCCTTTCCCACATATTGATATCTCTGCAGCAGACAGCTTTTGAAAACATTGTGAATTTGCGACAAAAAATACTCACGATGAGCAATTTCTCCTTTTGGCACAATTCTTTTTCAACTCAATTAAATAATAATAATTTTTTTCATTTATAGAGATTTTCCATAATCTGTCCAATTATTGAATTCCATCTGCCGCATGTTAGATGTATGTGGGCAAGAGTTAACCCTTTCCCTCATGTAGACACTTTGTGACGCCTCTGCAGGCGGCTTTCTAAAACATAGTGACAAAAGAAGAAATTGCTCAAAACGAGCAATTTCTCCTTTTGCCACAATGTTTTTCACTTTAGTCATAGGTTATCCATCCAATTATGGAGATTTTCTATTTCTTGACAAAATATGTTTAAAGTCGTCTGCTGCAGAATTGTCATAATTATGAGGGCAAGGATTAAAGAGTGGGTTTAAACAGGCCCTTGTTAACCATTGTTTGTACATAGGATTTTATTGAGGGCAAGGATTAAAGTGTGGGTTTGAATAGGCCCTTGTTAACCATTGTTTGTACATAGGATTTTATTGAGAAAAAAATGAATGAATACTCTTTATCCAATGACAGTATTGCTGACTGGAACATTCTATTTACAAATATTCATTCAATATTTAAGCATATTCTTGAAGAACATTTCTGAAAATATTGTAGACACAAAGTAACGGTGTATTACTAATAAAAAGGACGGCTTCTTTTTCCACAATGTTTACAGAAGTTGTCTACTGTATTGATAAAAAAAATGGATAGATTATAAGAGAGTTTATTACAAAAACCATTATATCAATAATTTAATAATAGTGTGACCAATTTGTATAGCCTGGATTAATGAAAGGTTTTCTGTGGCATGTTTTTTATAAGCTTATCCCTCAAACAAACCCTTTTTTACACCTCTACAGAAGACAACTTTTCAAAACATAATGAGCATTTTATTCTTTTGCAACCATATTTCTATTATAATCAATAAAATGTTCTTTCATTTATAAAGAGTTGGTCAATAATATTTACTCAATGTCTGGAAAGTGGACTACAGTATATTCATGGTATGTGGGAAAGGGTTAGTTAGATCGTTACTTGATATACCATTTATATCCTTTCCTTACTTCATGAATACATCAGAGGAAAGGAATGAATGTATGAACAAATTAACCCTTTCCCAACTTTTCGACACATTTTGAAACATTGTGACAGAAGGCAAAATTGCTAATTCTAGGAAAATTCTCCTTTTGCCACATTGTTTTCAACTTCATTCAACACTTTTGGTTTCATTTATAGAGATATTTAAAAAAAAATCTTTAAAGTGAGTTTACCCTTTTCTATAAACAGATACATTTTGATGCCTCTTCAACAGGATAATGAGCTATTTCTCCTTTTGCAACATTGTTTTTAACTTCATTCCAGCATTATACTTTCATTTTCAGAATATATTTATATTTTTGTCAATTTGTTTCAACGTTGTCTGCTGAATATAATAAATTGGTATACCCTTTCCCTCATAGACAATTCTGCTGCAGACGACTTTAAAACATATTTGGTCAAAAACTAGACAATCTCTATAATTGAATGGATAACCTAATAACTCACAAAGTATCTCTTACTTTGTATACACAACCAAATCCTATGCATTGGTACTCAAACGAAATGTCTTAATGAGATGATTCTTTTGAGTACCCACAACAAAGGGATTCCGTGTCAAATAAAGATTTTACGAAAAATGATTCTTATTTAGAGCTCTGATTAAAATAATATATTCACTTTTTCAGGGACAGACAACAAGGCAGCTCGGTCGCAATCTCATAGATAGCGATTCACGACTCCATAAAACAAATACAGATTTCCTAAAGCATTATGGGAGAGAAGTTACAGACTGCAATTTCAATTCCACATATCAGAAGTCCTTTAAAGGCAAGGACACAGAGGAAAAACCTGTTCATCGTCGATTTTCAAAACGCCTTCCTGTTTTAGAGCCAATGGGTCACGTGCCCCTTGACACAACAACCACAGACTGGTTGCCAGGACTGGAACCAGCCAAGAAAACTGGCACGCAAGTATTAGCGATAACGCAGGAACCGTTCTTACAACACAATCCATGGAAATATTCCTATCATTCAAAGCGTAACATATATCCATCTTACGAGAGAAGATCTGACCCAGTCATAGACAATGTGTTCAACCGCTACGGAGCAGCTTATAACACAAGTGGACCTATCAATTCAACTGGAATCAGCAACTTTGCTGCATCCACTTATAGTTAGGACTTTGTTTTATTTTATTTTCTAGAACTGTTGTATGTTGTTGTACAATTATTTATTGGCTGTATCTTTATACTTACATGACCAAAAAAACCGTTAAATGATAAATTTATTAACAAATAAATGTTTGCTTGTTTAAGGTGGTTTTACCTTATTATTTATGAGCCAAATTAACCATTTCCCAAATGCGAAAATAATAGGACACATTTTCAGCAAATGTTCGTTGAAAGCATTGTGTTTAATTTAAAATGATCAATGTCTTTTTTTGCAAATAACTTTTCTACTCTATTCTATACTCAAATTTATCTTATTTATTGAAGTTTTTCATATTTAATCAGAAATGTTTTCAAACTTGTCCTGCAACAAATGTGGCGAGGGTTAAAACTATAAGCTATACTTTGAATTAACATAAGCTCTGATGATGTACAGAATCGAACGTGATTTCTGCTTATACTGCCAGTATAACAGTTTTTGTTTAGTTATCGTTTAACCGTTTCCAACATGGCACGAAACACGAAGAACATCTAAGGATGAAAGTAAAATTACTGAAAGAGCTGAAAACACAGTTAGCAATTTCTTCTCTTGTCACAGTGTTCTCAAAAGTCGACTGCTTTGCAAGTGTATACATGCGGGAAAAAGGTGAACTTTCAATAACTTTATTTCAAGTACACGACTTTCTGAATAAAATCAACCAATATAACCACAGGCGTCCGAGTTTTCTTTTGAGAACATTAAAAAAACAAAACCCTGCACAATTCCTGGTTAAACTACTATAAATAGTCTTTATATTGTCCAATATACTATAATTATAATAACCACCGTTATATTATTGTATGAGAAAACTCTGGGAATCCCAGACAAGACCATGTCACTATGAATAGACCCCCTATTGTATTATATATATATATATAAACCATATAGACTATTTATTAGTAACACAAAAGGGATTTCCAAAATTTACATTACGATCAATTTTATTATAGCATCTTGACACTATAGAGATACTTCTTGAGTTTTGAGTATCTAAAAGAGGTATTGTGCGCTTTTCCCCCATTCTTCTCTGAAAAGGATATTCGGACGCCTGTGATACAATAGATATATTGTCCTTACACAGATGTATCCGTCATAATGGACCGAAGACATTTATACCAGAGGACTAGATAAGAGGGAGTGAAACAGCTCTTTTCCCCACAATATTGCTCTTATTAGTCAACTAAATCAAATGTTGTGGGTACTCAAAAGAATCGGTCTCACTGAGACAATACTTATGAGTACCCACAACATAGGGTTTGTATGTCAAATAAGGATTTTAGAACTTGAAAAATGCCCCTTATCTTCATGTACGTATATGTGTGCGTGCGTGCTTGTGTGCGTCTGTGAGTCCATCTGTCTGAAGCTTGTCCGGGCCCGCATGTTAGAGCTCCGACTTTATACCATGACCATGCACAAGCTCTACTTGATTCGATTAATTGTGGTTCTATGTGATTTCAACACTTTTTCAGTTATATTATCAGGGCGACAATACACCATAATTCACGGGCGATAAACTAGTAATAGTCTTAACCCTTTCCCGCATACGACAATTCTGCAGCAGACGATTTTGAACATATTTTGTACAAAAATAGAAAATCTCTCCTGTTTTGTTTCGAGCAATTTTTTCTTTTGTTGCTGTTTTAAACAAGAGGGCCATGATGGCCCTGGATCGCTCACCTGAGTGTTAACAAGATTTTCCTTAAATTTGACCTAGTGACCTAGTTTTTGACCAGACATGACCCAGTTTCGAACTTGG
>JAUELF010067578.1:0-16415 GCA_031471495.1 Clinocardium nuttallii | reverse complement strand
GAATGACTTTTAACAAATAGCAACAACAACAACTTGCATCACAATCGACGTATGCCCTGTTATATAAGTAAATTGAAATTTCTCTTATTTATATTCAAGTATACAACTTTCTGCCTTAATTTGTTAAAATCAAAACAACGATTGGTCCGTCAGTGGGGGAAGACATGGCAGATGGGAAAAATAGATTACAACATGTTTCAGGTTTATTGTTGTCAAATCAAACATTCAAATCTGCATCAGTCTGCTTTCATAACAGCTGGGATAACTAGATAACGACACAAGAAAAACATATATAAATACTTGCGGAAATATTTTATATAAAGAGGCGAACAAAGTAGATGCAAGATGTACCTTCATTAATAATATTAAATATGCAGGTTGATTTGTATCTACAGTCATTGTAGTTTGACACTAATCAATATATGTATTTCCCTTAATCAAATAGGGATTAACATGAATCTTTATAACACAAAATAAATAGAACGTATAAATACCATGCACATCAAACAAATTAATTAATACACATGTCTCAAAGAAAAGGTTAAACCTGCGAGTGTCCGTGTTTTTAGTAATTTATATCTGTAACACCAATTGAGAGCACTTTCAACCAAACGCAAGGGGATGGTTTTACAACAAGTTGACATATATCAAATTACATCGGCCAATTGCAGTGTATACTACCATTGTTATTAATACTGATAATACTGCGTCATTCGTTATGCTATCCAAGCAACCCTATAGGTATGACTATCATTTTTGGGGGGTTTTTTTTGGCTCAAGGGGAAGTTATTCATTTATCAAAGACGACCATTATAACATTATGGGTTATGGTTCGTTCCAAACAAGTCCAACAGCATGGAATCCTGTATCAAATAAAGTTCAGTTTAAGAACTTCACACATACCTAAGGAAACATACTGGTTGACGGATCATTTTTCGTTTGTGAGGTCAAATAGAAGATCACCCTTATCCCGCACTGAATTAAACTTACACTTTCAGACAATCAAAGCAAAGGATGTTCATAAAATGGCTCTTAATGTGTCAATGTAGCTAAAAGCAAACAGTAGTTTGGTTATAAATCAGTCAGAGGTTATTCGATTTTATTAAAAAACAATTTCAACTTCAAGCAAAATCATTATTGTCAAATGGGAGACAACTTCAGTCTGATATATTCATTTGAAATTCCCTGGACAAAATTGTCAGCCGTGAAAGCCGGTCCGATTTACTTTACTTTGACAATTTTTGGTACGACTTGACCTAAGATAAAGTAACGGTTTTTGTTGAGTTAATTACCATGGATTTAAAGAATTTACAAGGAGTTTTCGACCAAGGGCAAATTTCAAAGATTATCGGCGAACTCAATACCATATTTATTTGTTAAACAGTTGGAGGTCACTGTACCATTTCTGTTGATATTGATGTGTGAGAAGATTTTTTTATTTTAAATGCAGTCCTAGTTCAGCCAGATATCTGTTCTTTCCACTTAATTCAATATACCTTTTATTTCTGATATCCGATTGGGTTCATCATTTGGAATAGCTAACCCACGCGACCATGCACACATAATGTGTGAGCGCAATCATTTGGGAGCGCATTGAGGAGCTTAATGAACGCTGTTAGGAGCGCAATTACCGCATTGAAGAACACAACGAGCATACAAAGGATCTCTTTGCCCTACTCAGTGCACTTCTCAATGCGCTTCTCAATGCACTCCTAGCGCTTCTCAATACAATCTTGCTCTCCAAAGCTTTCTGATTTACGGATTGTATATCATTTAATACTTTTCGCTTAAAAACAAACGCCTTTATTTAACCTGAGCTTTTATTAACATTTAGACGTATACATCGCTCATTGACAGTCTGTTCATATTATGCGTCCAAATGTAGGTGTAATAACTATATAAGAGATAAACATTTTCCCGAAAACATTAATGACCAAGTTAAAGTGTCACGTTTTGGCCTCGCCGTTGTGCCCCGATTCTGACACCCACGATTTTTCAGCCGTTGTGTCACGATGTGCCACGTTGTTGTCACGTCCTTGCCACGTGCTAGCCACGCTGTCGCCTCGATGTATTTCCGTTGTGACACAATTTAAAGATGACAACGAATATTAAAGTCGGTTTAAGGATTATTAAGCATCTTGTCCCACATGTCTAAACCCCGTTCTTTAAAAATGTTTTTTCATTGATTTTCTGAAAGTCTTTACTTTATTATGTACTGTTCGTAATAAAAGACGACAGCGAAACGAATTCCGAACATTCTGTGATTATGCACAAACATGAGATTAACATTATTATTATTCTAGTCAATTACTTATAAATCATTATTTATGGCCAAAGTATGCTCTTTCATTTGTGTTAACAATCGTCTTACTGCTTTTTCGTACATAGGTAACACCAGATACTTAAAATACCAATACAATACAATGAGCAATTTCTCATTTATTCATTATATTGAACTTTTATCAAACAATCATGATTTCATTTTAAGAGATGTCCATAATTGTGCCAATATAAAAACAAAATTAAGTGTTTGCTTTTGCGTATTTTTAAAATATGTGACGATTTGAAGTACACGGGTCCATAAATGATGTTGCTTGTACACTGAACACCTTATCTTATAGGTCAGCATGTAACATGTAAAGGTGCTGAACGCAAGTCTTATAAATAATTCAAGTATATTTTGACCCAAAAGATTGAAAAACAGTCCTTAAACGATTAATTATTCGATTATTTATGTATGTCAAGACAACTTTTGAACAGTTTTAAATCTTTGACTTTACTATCTTTATTCTGTATTCAGCACATTTAAAATGTTTTCCAATTTCTGACGAATCTAGTCGCCCATCCACATTGCTTTTATATACAATTCTCTTTAGACAACACATCTGACTAAAAAGGATAATTTACGTTCCGTAATGGAATGCAGTTAAAATTACCGAACTCTCAATATTTGGTTAAGAATTGCACGATGCGTGTTTATGTGTTTATTTTCAGCAAACCGCCATAACTGTTTGTCTAAGTAACAATTCAATGCTAAGTTTCAACTATCAACTTCTTCTGCTATAGCTTCTCCTGTATATTTTTCAAATATATTTAGCCATTAAAACTGTTTCAGACCAATTTGATACATTTTGTTTATCTAACATGCAATATTTAACGGTTTTTGAAGTTACAATTTATTCCTTTTGAAAAGAGGGGAAATTTTATTAACTATGAAAAAATGCTTACGTTTGCATGTTCTTTAAGGTATGGGGAAATCACTAACGTTGAACAATTTCATGTTTCCCACTAGTATTGGTCATTTTGAATATATCGTGTACCTATTTTGGTGACAATTGGAAATAGAAAGATTTGAACTACAGCTATGAATTGAACATTTTGAATGATAATCTGACCAACAGAAAACGTTGTTGAGTGTTTAAGGAAGTAAGGGAATCCGCTGTGGCCGCGTTGTTAGCATGGGACATTTGGTACCAAACGTGCTGGGTTCAAAACCTGCTCACAGTTGTCATGGCGTATATATGTTAATGTTATTTTGGTGTATTTAGATATTTGTAAATATACATATAACTTGTTTTAGGTGGTACTTACCCCGTGGCATTCGTGCAAGCTCATTCTGGTTTCGTTCCCTCTTTAGACATGCATTAATAATTTGGCACATATCCTAGCCCGTTTATTTCAGTCAAGGATCAATAATAAACAAACAACCACATTCAAATATAATTTATAATATGTTTATTTATTTATTCATTCATTTATTTTCAGAAGATGCTGTTATTGTCTGATAATAGGCGTCGCTGCTCTTCTTACTTTTATATATATCCATAGAAACACCACATTTTATTTACGAGGTGCCTTCACACAACACATGGCAAAGAGTATTGGACAAAAGGGGAATTATGTCTTGGAGTACACAACAATGAAAGAAACCCATGTAGACGGAAACCAACCGAACCATATGTCAACAGGAAACGATACAATAGCAGATTACCTTGAAACTTTTCATATTTTTAATAAGAAACAATATAAAATACACGGATCGACAGAACCGGAAGGCATCAGACACAAAGAATACTCCAAGATGACTGTTTACTGGAAAAAAGTACATGATGGTATTGGCAAAAAGAGACAATTGTACCACAGTGAATTTAATGTGGAAGAGTTGCTATTTAAAATGCAAACGGAGAAGATTGTGAATATAGATTTCTTTCGACGTCGGCCTACAATAAAATGGATTCTGACTTTAACAGGAGGTCAAAAAGTATTGTTCAAACCGAAGCTAAATGACAAACACAATCACTGCAGAAATGGATGTGAACATCCGGAATATGAGGTCACCGGATACGTTTTAAATAGAATACTTGGATTGAACACGATGCCATTTGCAACAGGTCGAGAACTAGACTGGTTTACGGAAATCGAACCAATCGCTTCGAAGGACTTCATGAAGGCATTCAAGTTTTACCGCAATGAAGGAAACACAACCAAGATATGTATAAAATGGACTTGCAGTCAGCAGAAACGTTACAAATATTGTTTTTCAAACGGTCGTATTTCTGGAGCAGTTATGTACTGGGTAAATAGAGATATTTTAGAGCTACGACATTACTCAATATATAAAAAGGCTTACAGCCGTTACCATCCGATGTATTTTCACTTCAAAAGTAAAACCATGAAAACCCAGAATTTGCAAACAGGAGATTCTCGTTTTTGTGACATATTTCGTCAATTACCACCCTACAATATAACTGATCATTTCATTTATATTCTTGACATGGCCGTTGAAGATTTCTTAACTCAATCTAAAAACTCTAAACATAATATTATGTATTTGGATAATAGTGAGAATCGAAGTATGAATGTAGTTATAGACAAAGGCAAGGGATTTTGTCACTATAAGGATGATATGTTACTTGCCCCGATCTATCAGTGCTGCAAAATTAGATCAAGTGTGTATGAAATTCTTAACGAATTAAATAGATCTAGAAGTTTCTTCGATCTATTTTCCAAATTAACCCGTTTAGAGGATCAGAAAAATCTAGTAACGAAACATCAACTAATCGGTATAGCAGACCGGATACCAGTGCTTCTAGGTTACGTTGAAAAATGTTTTAAGTTGAAAGGAAAAGCTAATGTACTCATCGACTCTAACTGAGTTTCTACATCTGAAAACGTCATAATGTAAAACGTTTTGCAAGAATAATTAAGGAAAAGTAAATGAGTCATAGAGTATGTAATAAAGTAAGCCTTTATTTTTGTTTCAGTTGTTTACGGTGCTACTGCTAGTGAATAAAAGACTCAATTAAAAACACAGATTTAGCGTCGTTATCTTTCCGTTGAGACTCCTAGAACGGAACACTGTGGGATACTTGTGATACTATAAGCTGATTGTATTAACTATAAGCAGTATACACATGCATGCAATCTGATGTAGATGTTCATTGATTGTATACGTCATATGTTTATATAAACCACAAGTATACGGTTGTGACATCATTTCATAACAAAAAGATGATCATAAGGGTCCTTACATGTATATCGCTCACCAAAGAAACCCGCAATTTAAAGAGAAGCCAAAACGCTGGTGTTTATTTTCTTTTTGCTTAGACAGTCTTTGAGAGGGTTACCAAATCTCATAAAACGAACGTTTATTAAATGAATTGGTTAGAAATTACTGTGGCAAAAGGAGAAATTGTTTTCGGATGTCATCCGCTGCATATTGTTGGGACGGTTGTCGACAGACCTCCGTTCCAGAGTCAAATTAATTAATAAGCCGTTTTTCGGAGTAACTTCGTTCCTAACAGCACGAACAGCTCCGGCCAAATAAATCTCCGCAAAAAATAAATTGGTTTGAAAGCGAAACAAATAGTTCAAAGCGGAGTAATTCCTCTGTGCTTAAATTTACCCCGGATAGATTTGACACGACAAATGAAAATGTACCTCCATTAATCAAAGACAGTAACATTTAAATTTAATACTTTTTATTGTCCTTTCTTTTTATAAAGTCATTGTTTAATCCTGGTCACATATGCTGGTGTAATAAGGTGGCTAGCATGGAAGATCCTGATGAGGCTGCGCAGGCTTACATATATCTTTGAAGGTTTATTTCTGGGTGAAAATACGCTTACTGCAGAAATGAAAGTTCACTTATAAGTCGGTGAATTAACATACTTGCAGACACATTTACTCTTAGCAAAACCGTTTTACTCATATGTAACAGCCAACTTTCGAAAGCAATGTGACAAGAGTATAAATTCCTCCAACTTATCCTTTAACTATAATGTTTTCAACTCTATTTATCCATTACACGTTCATTTGGACACACGTTCAATCCTCGATTAACTGGGATTAAGAAGAAGCTTAGACAATTTGTTTCCAGTGTTTCATAACAAACTATTCTGCTAAACTCCTCTTTTGAAGTTTGACCATAGAAGAAATAACATGTGTGTAGTTTGTGCATGTTTTGAGACGGTTGTCGTTGACTTTCATAAAGTAAAATTGCAGACAACAGTTAGATTAGGTCTTTCTCACATACAGATGCTTTCTGGTACTTCTGCAGCTGACTGCATTGAAAACATTGTTGCAATAGGATAAATTGCTCACCATGAGCATGAGCAACTTTGTCTTTTCGTACATTGCTTGCACTCTATTTAATCAATAAACCTTAAATTATAGAGGTTTACTTAAGGATTTAATCAGACTCAAACTCATCTGCTGTAAATGTGTTGTATGTGGCAAATGGTTTAGCCAAATGATAATTGATAAATCTTGTCAAAATCAAATCTGTTTTAGAATAACCGAATTAGCAAGACTGTGTTCCGCAGGATCTTATTTCCATTTAATAGTATTGTTTATTTTGATATTATACATTTACAAACATTATTCTGTTTCCGTAGTTGCCTATAAGGAAGAATACCCTTGGACATTTAAGAAATATGTAAATATTAGATGTATTACCATTTGTCTGATTCCAAGATCAGTTGGTATACTTGTTCGTTGGGAGACCCTCTACAAAAGTCAAATTGATTGATTGATTGACAACAGGGCTCCGATGCGGCATCAAAATAAATCAATTGCTATTAAAGTGTTAGAGCGTTTAGGATCATCATAGTGTATATAGTGAACACTTTTAAAATATAATTGTTTGAACGATAAAGTTCGATTTGAAAATAATTTCGCACTAATGTTTCTGGTGTCTTTTTAAAAAATTAGTAAATTAAGTAATTTTCTTCCTTCAATGACATCTTCATATTGTACACAATGAAATTAGCATCATGTCTACTTCCCTGGTGTTATTATCGATCGCATCCCGTACACGAGTATTGCAATATTGGCAGTGCGTATGAATGAACCTCGTATTGATGTTGTTGTCATAGCCAATTAAAAAAAACCATGGGCAGATAAAAATGAAACTGGAATACCTAACTGACTTATCTCATTGTTGAGTTAAAGCATTCGTACAAACAGATCTTGTGTACATACACAGCTGCCTGTCTATACAATTAGGAAGTCCGTCCCACGAGTACTTTCAGTGCTTTGGTATTAATGCGGTCATGTGTGCAACGAAAAAAATTTTAGATAGTTGTTAAATAGTTTCTTTTAAATTCAGTCAGTAGTTAAGTTGCAGACTGCAGCGGATCGAAAATGTTTAATAACTTTTGATAGGGCACATATATTTCAAATCGGACCATTAGTTTCAGAAGATACGTATTAATCAAACGTCGAATACCTGGCGCAAAGTGCAAATGTCCACTTGCAACTGATCCCAAGATATTAAATTTTGAATGCACATGGATTCAATGCGAATTTTTATATCACTTGCACACATTCCGTTTAGCCAGGGACATTATATTATATGTAAATATAGTGTCCCTGGTTAAGCGTAACGTATCCAACAAAGTCAATCGTAAGTTCTTTGGTGAATGGGTAGCACGGGATATCGGCGAGTTGTCTGCATATACGATTGTCGTGTATTGGCCGGATAAGTTCATTCTTTGGAATCGCCGTCCGATATTTGTATGAGTGTTTGTAGTTTAATGTATACGTTGAGAGAAGACATACATCACACATGCGAAATGACTTGAAATTTGGATTACAGCTAATAATAACCACACTGAAACCAATATAAATAGCTTTGGTGACATTTAGCGAAATGTCGCTGTCTTTTTCTACTGGTTTGATAATACAGGGAGGAAAAGGAGATATTAGAGTGATTCTTGTTTGTCGTTTTACACCGCGGGCAGCAGAAATCACTGCTGTGAACCAGTGATCGGAAAAATCAATTGAACAATCAATTACTCTGAATTAAGAGTTATAAAATTAATTTTCTCTCACTTCACGTTGCAACCATTTTTGTCCCTGTCTTCTAATGGTCCCTGTGTTTAAGGAAACAATAATAAGTATACAGTGTTTGTTAATTGTGTTAAAGTTGTATGTGAATGTAAAATATTGTAAATAAATGTGTTATCAAAGTGATACTTCAAAAATCTTTAAAACCAATATATACTTAAAAATAAAGTCAAACATGAATTGTTTAAGCTATTTACCTGTACCTTCACCTGTTCATGCTATTTTACTCCTACCTGTGTTGCACACACATGCTGAATAGTTAACCATGCTGGAGCCGATTGGGTGATGCATGTCTCACCAGTATCCGCGCCGTTTGACCAGGATCTATACTGTTGGTCCCGGGTTCAATCCCCAGTCGCATCACTACGGTCATGGACGGTCATGGACAATGCACATTTTCTAGCCTAGTACTGGTTTGTGTACCCTTGGATCATGAACACGTGAACTGTCGCCGTGATTTAACTGAAATAGTGTTGAATGCGGCATAAAACCCAAATAAAACAAATCATCAACTCAACATGTTAGTCTTGATACTCCTAGAATTTGCTTTGTACTTTCCAACTGCAATGCTTGGCAAGTCCATGTAAACTATTCAGGATTGATAGGGTCAATGATGAGGTATTTTCCTCATTTACTGAACGGAATAACAATTTACAACATGTATATTTAGATTAATCCGCTCCCACGTATACACACCTTTTTACGCATCTGCAGCAGAGAACTTTTGTTAAAAAGAATGTGACAAAAGGAAAAAATTCTCATAACGAATAATTTCCCCTTTTGACACAGTATTATCCACATGATACAGTAGTTGTACCTCCATTTACATAGTGTATTCGTATTTCCGCCGTTTGAACAGTTGCCTGCTGTGGGAAACAGTTAAACCGTTTTTCGAATCAGTAGGCGTACTTCAGTATTATTGTTCTTACCGATTCCTGGTAGCTCAGTCGGTTCAGGGTTTTGATTTCAAAGCTAACCTCGGCCATCATTATGTCCGTCATTTGGGAGGACGGGGGTCAAACGGAAAACGATGCATTTTTGACGATTAATTGTAGGATTTTTTTTTATATAATATAAAATTATAAATATATCTCTATATCTAAATAAGGAAGCCTTTTCGTGATTTATTTTAAAAATACAAACATATTTACATAATATCAATCTTTTACTTAGAATGTTTTTTTCACTTTTCCTAATATAACAAAGAAAGAATTAACATAACATGTTGTGACTCAAAGAAATTTGTTTAGCCAAATTGCATCGCTTTAACAAAAAGTAACAGAAAAATTAACATTAAGTCCTTCTATCTGCTACTCTGTCTTCACACAGGTTTCACAGTTTTGTTTGAAGTTCAACGTAGTTCTATTTCGTCTTATTACTGTGGCCTACAATCAACTTCTTTTCAAAGAAGTACTTTCGAAGTAGACGTGAAGATTCAGCTTTAAGAACTTTCATAAGTTTCCATATGGTTGGTTGGTTTTGTTCAACCAAAGAACGAAATTTGTTATTTCATACCTCTGAGCTGTTGTTTGTTCTCGGCTGGTCTGACATAGTTTTTTCTTGGTGGACGTTCTAGGAGGTATTGGCCGAAGAAACAGATTCGGAGTCAAAATAATCAAGCATAACTTTTGCTGCTTCTGAAACAGTTTATTTCAGGCATTTAGTTACGTCGTCATCTGAAAGGAACGTAAGCCCATCAATCTGACCGTCAAACAAATGAAGGTCACTGTCTCTTGCATACACTGCACTAAGTGCTAGGGTTTGAATGTGACGCCAAATGGACTGTGTAAGGTGGTAAAAAACAGAATCTCACTTAAACATCTTCACCAAACACGGAAAGAACAGTAAGTTCCACACAATGCCCAACAATATATCATGATTACTGACAGACAACATTCATATTCTTCGGGTACTCGTAGAAGTGCTTCGTAGTTCATCTCGTCCTTTGGTGACATGGATTTGGATAAACGGACGAGGTGCCACTAAATATACACCGTCCATACACCAGGTTTCACAATTGGCAAGACAACGAAGATATAACGACGACACGTTCATCTGCGTCTGCACTATTGTCGCGGAGAAGGAAGTTTGTTCTGACCGGTTGTGTGTGACCATCGATTATCAATGAATGATTAGTGTAGCGTTTGTATGTTTGATGTCGGTGTGCAGCTCTGGTTCGACGTAGAACTCTTTTAATTGTTTATTGATCTCCAATTCTGGTTTTCACTTCTATATAGGTACTACCTATAAACGAAAAAAACGTAATATGATTGTAAGCAAAGAATAAAGAGCATACTTTTGCCATTTCATGTGTTGTGCATGATCATAACTTAGATATCATGAACACATTAATTTTTATTTTGACAAAGAATTAGCATGCTCAAATTAAAAATGCCCTTTCAAGATTGATAACAAGATCTTTTTTCAATTTAACCTGAGACCTCTTTTTCTGACCTGGCATGAGCCGTATTCGAACACAGCCTATACATAAGCATCAAATACAAACTGAATAAGTTTCATGAAGACCAGATGATTTGGGAATTACATTTCTATAATGTGTCATGAAATTAAATAAGTGTGCCCCAAAGTTATATGTACAAGCAAGTAATATTGTTGAATGCTGTCCCACATGCAGATGACTTATATAACTTTAAATAACATTGTTGCAAAATAAGATAACCCTGACAAGTAATTTCTCTTTTTGTCACAATGTTTTCTATTGTATACAAAACTAGCATGGATGTTGTTCAGGTTTTTACCGAGTTGTTTTCCAAAGATATCTGATTTGTGTGAGTGTTTTAGGCGCAAATGTGCCCACTCCGTATGATACGCTTAACAGCTATCAGATCCATCACGTTTCTTTTTGTTTCTGCTTCCTTCCCTGCCATATATATTTCAAAAGCATAGCTAGAAACAAATGTGTGTCATTTTTGCACAAGAATAACAAGTTTACTGTGTGATTACACAATTTTGAATCATTACTTACAGTAGGAGAAAAATATTAACATCTAACCATTGAAATGCCACACTCATGTGATTACATGTGAAGTTAGGAAACATTCACAAGCCCCGAGATGGATGTTGATACATAAAGAATGTGACATGAACATTTTGAAAGAAAGAAATTGTTGATTTGCCCAATTGTTGAAAGCTAGTTTCAAATGTAAATAGATCGAATACTGGAATACAATCTAAACATGTGATTCATAATGACAAGCACAATAACTCATTCGAGGCCAAACTGGAGGCCCAAACATTACAAGTAGTGCTCCACAGGTGAACCAACCTAACACTATGTTGTCTGGCAAATTAATTCAACAGAAAACCGGCCAGATACTTTTGGAGGAGATTTTATTCACTTTAGCCATATAATGCTCATGTTTTTACCAATAAACATGGCCGGAAGGAAACTCAAAGATGGTCGTCCAAGGAACATTTCTACAATATAAATGAAAAACGACCAAACACTCTCGGAGAAGAAAAGATTTGACTATATCAATAAAAGGCAACATAGTCTCAAACCCCTGGCGGCCGTGTTTTTTGACGAATCAACATGGCTTGAAGGAATCTGAAAGAGGGTCACCAAAGGAACATTTCTACAAAGGTATTTGAAGGTCAACCACGTACGGAGATGACTCCTTAAGTTTCCGCTTTAACCACATAAAGCAAAACAGGGCCGCTCCATGGTGGCAATGCTTTTTATCAATCAAAATGGCTTAGAATATTCTGATCGGGTCACATAAGGGACATATTGACATATATGTTTTTTAAATCAGCCAACCAGTTTGGCAGAAGAAGAATTATTGTTCGTTTGGTTGCCATGGAAACCAGAACTCTGTATAAATCCATAATTGTGAAGGGTTTCTGAAGAGGTCATTGAAAGGATGCTTTCTGTGAGATTTCACCAGAAATTGATCCACTGGTTACCGAGAAAAAATGTTGACGGACGCCGGGCATAAAACGATCCCGACAGCTCACAATGAGCACTTCGTGCTCAGGTGAGCTTAAAAGGCGGAGAATCCTATCACCCGTAATTTTAGGTTTAAACATAATCTTAGACGGAGTATGTGTCACTTAATCCATTGGATTGTTTCACATACTTGATTATAGGGCTACAGAGTATTTGCTTAAATATGCAAAATAATTGTTAAATATTTGGTTACAATGCTACTGGACTAGTTGTTTTGTAATCGAGAGTTCGATCCCCGGTCGTGGTGCTGCGATCATGCTGGAGTGGCCTTTGGCACATGGCATAGCCTAGTACTTGTTTGTTTACCCAAGAATCAGGCATAAGTTAACTGTCGCCATGATATAACTAAATTAATTTTGAAAACGGCGTAAACCAAAACAAAGTAGGAGACACAGTCACACACTGTTTAATTTAATAAGTTTTGTTTAATTTGTGTGTGTCTATAGCCAACTACCATCATCGGATGTGAAATAAAACCCAGGACCTCTACACAAAGACAGTGAAACGAAAATACAATAAGTAATAAAGAACAGTGCAATAAGCTTAAGCATGTGCAGGGAGATATATCATACCTCAAGGAGGAAATTACTTCTGTAAACCAGGTCAACCAATTATCTATGAATTTTGAATGGTTGAGCTACGACCTACGACACAGGTCAATCAATTTTCTATCTATGATTTTGAATGGTTGAGCTTTAATCTACGACCCAGAACAACCAATTCGCTATGTCATTTACGAGTCTACGAAGCAGATCAGCCAAATCCCTATGTGTTTTGAGTGGTTTAGCTACGATCTACGACATAGGTTAAACAACTATGTATGTTTTGTAGTGGTTGAGCTATGATCTACGCCCATGGTCAAACAATTATTTAAGTCGAAATATTCACTATGAGTTTTGAATCGTTGAGGTACTATCTTAGACACGGATTAACCAATACGCTATTTGATATATGAGTCGGTCAGCTACGGTCTACGACCTTGATCAACCAATTATCTATGAATTGTGAAAGATTGAATAACGATAGATCTACGACCTATGACCAAGGTCAAACAAGTCTTTATGTTGTTCAGTGGTTAGGCTACGATATTCGACTCAGATGAACGCATTATATATGAGTTGTGAATGGTTGATCTACGATCTACGACCCAGGTCAACCCATTCGATATGTGTTTTAAGTGGTTAAGCTACGATATACTACCCTGATCAATCAATTATCTATGATCTACCACCTTTGTCAAACAATTATGTATCTTTTTTCAATGGTTAAGCTAAGATATACGACCCAGATCAACCAATTATGTATGAGTTGAGCTACGATATACGACCCAGATCAACCAATCATCTATGAGTTGAACTACGATCTACGACCCAGATCAACCAATTATCTATGAGTTTGGCTACGATCTACGACCCAGATCAACCAATTATCTATGAGTTGTGAATGGTTGAGCTACGATCAGCGTCGCATATCACCCAATATGCTAGGTGTAAATGATCGATCGAGCTACGATCTACGACCTTGGTCAACCAACTATATATGTTTGTTCAATGGTTGAGCTGAAATCTACGGCCTAGATCAACCAATCTTTTAGGCGTTTTAATTAATTGAGCAACAATCTACGACCCTGATCTACCAAGTATCTATGAGTGTTGAGTGGTTAAGCTACGATCTTCGACTAGTGAATACTTACGACTTAAATTACAATAGTCTGATTGGTCCTACTCGTATCGTTATGCTGATTCTCGAAGGAACACTTTCTTCGTACACAACCTTTTCGTAAAAAATAAATATAAGTGTTTGATGAAGTTTGTAAATATGCAGGGTATAGAGTTTCTTTGTTTAGTTCAGAAGATACGTTCAGTTTTAAATGATAGTTAGACCACCGTTCACTCGAATAAAGTTGTAATTATTCATGTCATATAAACAATATAATTCGGAGTAATTATAGGGAAACACAACTACTAAACAATTTAGAAAAATATCAATTTCAAGGTGGGCTGCTCGTTAACCAATAAATATCGTAACTTGTGTTGATTAAGTTACGCATTTTATTAATCTGTTATATATAAAAAGTTGCTAGTAATAAGTTATTAGAATATATCGGAGAAACTGCATCAGACCTCATTGAAATCACCTACGAAAATTCCAGGTAAATATCTATAAATGAACTATGCAATACAATTGAAAACAATGTTGGAAAAGGAGACGTTGCCCTATATGTCCTTTTAAAACTTCTACAACAGACAAGTTTGAAAACAAAAAGGAAAAGTATGGGAATTTTATATAAATGAAATATGCATAGAGTTGAAAACACTGTTGGAAAAGGGAAACTGCCCGTTATGCCTCATGCAAATGTTTCGGTATGTTGGAAAATGTTAACAGTCTTCAGTTGGGTCACACTACAACACATTTCCTCTTCAGACTCCTGCAGTAGACCACTTTGAACACATTGGAAGAGTGTGTAACATCTCTAGTGCAATAAAGTTGAAAACAATGTGACACAAGAGAGAAGTTGCCCAGTATGTCCTTTTCTATCATCTATAGCAGACATATTAAAATTATCTGGGGGAAAGTATGGTAAATCTCCATAAATGAAATATGTAGTAAAGTTACAAACAATGTGTGGAAAAGGGTAAATTGTCCAGTATGTCCTTTTTTTCTCTTCTACAAGAAGACCAGTTTGGAAACACATAGGAAAAGTAAAATCTCTATAAATGAACTATGCAATAAAGTTGAAAACACTCTGCAGCACACCATCTTGAAAAGTATTGAAAACCTCTATAAATGAACTATAAAACAAAGTTTAAAACACCATGTGGAAATGAGAAGTCGTCCATTATGTCTCCTGCAGAGGCGTTCAAAGGCGGCTGTATGCTGGTAAGGGTTATTATATTCGTTTCAACATGTACGTATGTTACTCTGTTAGAGATCTTCTAAAACGTTACCAAAGAATTACAAGTACAATCATAATTCACTTGTAGGAATTATCGGGAATTTACGCAGAAAATGCACTGAAACTGAAATTCATCTGTCATAAATAACTCCAAGATATCACACATATATACAAAGAAGAAGACTTAGTGAATTCAGTGAACGTGAACTATGCCTTGCGTATATAGAACAAATCTCATTAAATCAACGCATACCATTCGTACAGTGAATTCGCATCAATAATGGCAAGACGGTATTCACCATTCCGATCGTGGTACTTCAGGCCCCGTATTCATCAAACATAAAAGATCTCCTCGGAACGTATGCTAAATATGTGCACATACTTAAAAAAGATAAAACACGCTAACAATTGTGTTTGCTGCGATGAACTTTATCAATACACACAACACACAACCATGCCCACATGGGAAGAAAGTGGAGCGTTTCAATTTCAGAAATCCAGGACACAAATTCCACAACGAACGCTTATAAAGATCAAATATAATTGTTCCTGGACAAAATGCCATAGACAAAACTAAGAATTCTCATATTTTAACATGTCTTTGCTCAGTTTGTAATGTTTATAAACGTTTTTCTGAAGACACAAATCGTCAGCATTGTCATTACAACATAGAAAGGCCAATATAAAGTAAAGACTATGCTAGCACACCGAAAATAGAAGAGCAGCAGTCACAGTTCATACGCTTTCTAAACACTCTGCATCAGGCGACTTTTGAAAGCATTGGGCCAATAGAATGAATTGCTTTTAAGGAACCATTAATGTTTTTGCCATAATATGTTCAATTCCATTCAATACTAATACTTTTATTTATAGAGTTATTTTCACAGTTTTGCCCACACAGTTTAAAAGTCGTCTACTGCAGATGTGCTATTTGTTGGAAAGGATTGCCTTATAGCCATGCAGATGCTACTGTACCAATTGTTGATATAGCGTATTATGCTAAATAAAAAGTGACAATAAAATTAATACAAATCAGAGACATATAAATGTATATATTAGTCGCCGGGCAGAAGCCCGCGACTTATATTTTTAATAGCTTTTCAGAAATCACATGGGAGGATGTATTATTATTAGAAAGAAACAAATTTAAATGATTTGAACATATTACAATTGTGGTTGTTTAAAAACACTAAGTTATGA
>JAUELF010067470.1:0-16416 GCA_031471495.1 Clinocardium nuttallii | reverse complement strand
CCGTAATCTAGCTATGTACCTATTTTATGCTTTCCGAATAAGAGAAGTCTATATAAACGAACAAGAAAACTGACTAGATATTTCTTCAATGACATTACTTTAATTGTATGTACTTTTATAAAAAATGATTGTCATTGGATATGTATACCTCTTACACATGTACCTATACTTGTATATTGTATGTAATGAATATTTTATGTGTATGGGCCGGTGGCCCTTTAATACAATAAAACTTGAAACATTGAAACATTGAGCTGTGCAAGCTTGCTGGTTTTCGTAAGTCCTGTACCATTCCTTACCACCCAAGGGGAAACGATCAGGCGGAGCGATTCAATCAATCGCTTCTAAAAAAATTGGGAACTGATCAGAAGTCCGATTGGCGCGCGGCTATTGGCTTGTTTAATGCATGTATACATGCATGGCTGCAGCATGAATGGCTACTTTACGGTTAATCCTATACAGGAATTGTTCGAACTTCTCATCAGTTTTATATATTTTTATTTTTACTCATAGCATCTCTTAATATACATTGTTGTATTAGATGTATTTCAAAAATGCTATACATATACACGATTCATAAACAAGTTGATTATATATCAGTAATTTTATAATTTCGACATTCCAAACATTAGAAATACATCACCAAATAATTACGTGTATAGATTCTGAACAAACTGTAAGTATGGTAGGTTGTGACATCGTAAAAGCAGTCGACAGAATCTGGCATAAAGGTCTTTTCTTTAAACTTAATCAACTAGGAATATGTGACTCTCTTTTAAAAAGTGTGTGGAAGATTATCTGAAACACAGACACATCGGTCATCGTAAGCACTAATACGTCAATGTCATTGCCATCGCATGCTGATGTACCACAGGGATCTGTTCTTGGTCGTCGGGTGTCTTTTGCCTTATATGGCTATAGTGGTAACTTAAAAAATCTTCTCCGACGAAAAAGTCAGGCCGATTTTCATATAATTTTGTAGAAATGTTCATATGAGAATCCTTCAAGCCATGTTGATTGGTAAATTAACATGGCCGCCAGAGGGCAGGGCTATTTTGCCTTACATGGCTATAGTGAAAACTTTAAAATTCTTTTCCTCCCAAAGTGTCAGGCCGATTTTCAAATAATTTTGTAGAAACGTTTCTTAAGTGATCCACTATCTGATTCCTTCAAGCCATGTTGATTGGTCGAAAAACATGGCCGACACAGGGCGGGGCTATTTTGCCATTTATGGCTATAGCGAAAACTTAAAAAATCTTCTCTGACGAAAGTGTCTGCACAATTTTCCAATGATTTTGTAGAAATGTTTCTAGGGTGACACTCTATAAGATTCCTCAAAGCCAAATTGATTGGTCGGTAACTATGATCGACAGGGGGCGGGGCTCATATGGCTATAGTGAAAAAAGAAATCAGGTGAGCGATCCAGGGCCATCATGGCCCTCTTGTTTTTAATAGCTATGAAATGTATATTATTTCCTCTGTTACGAGACATTCATAAATTAAATAAACATGTATAGAGCTCTGAATGTCAATAGCTACAAGAGACATTCTTATTTAAAAGGAGGGAGCTATGTAATATGGTGAACTTTCCCGGGTCGCATTGGACGTGGTTGTGTTAACAGGAGGCATTGCGCGTGTATGTGCGGATCGTTCCAACACTTTCTGCGTGCACATCCATTTTTCCTATGCTTACGTCGCATTTTGTTATTTTCCCTCGCTGTCAATTCACGGCAGCATTGCTGCCACTACATTATTATATATACTTGATTAGGTATAACCTTTACGTCAATTTTATTGTTGTATATATTTCTTTTGACAATGTACTGTCGTTTGGTTACCATGACATATTTTCTGGATTATATCATGTTTATTTTATGTTAATCATGAATATCATAACAAACTAGAACTATCACTGAAGATGATAAATATCCCTAAAACAGCACCTTGACCTACACCATAACTTAAAAAGTAAAAGGGCCATAACTCTGTAAAATAACATGCATTTGTAAGACCTTTATGATATGCACATCTCCTCTTGGTATAAAAGTATATATATTAAAATGCCATGATGAGGAAGTTGCGTAGTTCTACCAATTGTTTTATAAAAAAAGTCTGAAAATAAACAGACAAAAAGACACGAATATGTTGTGAAGACAAATCAATATTATTTAACACAGGAATTGATGTGTCATTTCAGGATGTTACAGACATCTTCCCGTGTTGGCCATTGAATTCATATATATAGTGTCAATAGGCTTAGATAAGATGGAACAACAACTAGTAAGGAATATGATGTCAAAATCCAGACAATTCCAACAAATTAAATCAACTTTCAGTGTTCCACTCACAATTTCACAGGCATGTACATGTACATTTTATATAAAACAACTAAGATTTAGACTGCCTGGCCTTGAATATACTTAAAATTGCAAAATATAAATGCATTTCACGTTGACATTACAAAATAGATGGAAGAAAAAATATTTAATATAATAAGTTTTCGCATAAAAAATGTTCTGTTTCGGTATATGGCTTCATATTTCATGTTCACATATTATGTATGTTATTAAGAGCTTTGTCTAAAAGATGCACCCTAATTTGTGAAAGGAAGCGTGCTTAGCGCTAAAAGAAGGCTCCTTTAAACAGTATCGATTTCATGAATTAATCAAAATCATTATGGCTTTTTACATTAAGTGAGGTTATCATCAAAGCGTGAACTAACTAAGTCTATGTAAATTAAAGTGTCACATGATGCATACCTCTGGCCTATACTAAATGTGACATTGAAAGTTCAGTTTCAATAGGGAAACATCGGTTTAAATTTAAGTAGTTTCAAAACCCAAATTTCACCAATTTAAGGTGGACTCTGATAACTTTGCTTTTAATCGCCTCTTTCAATACTTTTTCATTCACATCATGATGGCAATTTCATCTGCCTAGTAACGTACTTCGCGGAGTGATATATTGGTGAAATTACACATGAAAGAGTTTGGGATTGGCACTTTTCTTAATATTATATATATATTTAATAGTATGTCTAAGTATATGCTTCATATTAATTGTTTATTTTCTGTGTATGTTATTGTGAATTTGTGAAGAGGTTACACCATATTTGGTTAATGAAAGCTTGCAGAGTGTTGAAAGAAAGCTCTTTGAAACATTATAGATCTTGTGTAATCAATAATCATACACTAGTGTAGCAGATATATTTGATATCAGCAAAGTTTTTCTCAAATATGCATGCGTTGTTTTCTCAGTGAGTAGAACATTAATTTAAATGATGCACAAGTGCATCAAACTTCCAGAGTCGAGGCAAGAAATGGTAGGCATTACAAATATGTTCATCAACAAATGTGGCACACCGGATCTGGTTGGTGATATTGGCGGTACCCACATTGCTATTACAGCACAACATAATAAGTTCAAGAAACATATCTCACTGTCAGCTGAATTTCACCTATTGGGTCTTATCATGTTTTATCAAAAATAATTTCATCAGGTGCAATTGTCCTTCAGGTATGATGGTCATTTAGAATTTGTTGAAAATAATTTTAAGATGAGCATATCAACACATAGCGATACCTATCGAATTCCGAAGATTAAAGTACTTAGACATGCTTTAAGAACAAAAGATAGCCAAAGTAATGGAGAGCGGCTGTGTTTTGCACAGCTTTATATGACTTCATGAATCAACAGATGACAGCTAATGTACATAGACAGGCTATGCTAAGCTGACGGGGACTGATTACAGGATCAATGACCAATTTCCCCGTGAAATACAAGAACGGCGTCGTGTTTTATACCCGGCTCTATGGAAGGCTAAGGACGAGGGCACGCGTGTCGTCCTTTCATATGATAAACTGTATGTGAATGGTAACTTACAGAAGAAAGACGTTACGCAGGAGCGTGGAGCCGTTGCCAGGCTATAGGAATCAAACAATCGGCTTAAATTTCTTCAGTGGAATGTAAATGTGCTTGTATATACGTTATTGGATGTTGATTTTTTAAAGTTTATCAACGATTATGATTAGTGTTCACCGAGACGTGGTGTGCTAAAATAGCAATTTATGTGGTATAGACCTAAAACTAATCGTAGAGCAAAACGAGATAGTGGGGATGTAGCAGGGTACTTTAAAACGTAGTAAACGGGTAAACTGGATTTGAATTAAATCAAAAGCATATCAAAAAATTGTATGTTACGTTGTATGTTACGTTCAACTGGAACGTTCTACTGTATATAGTAATGTGCATTCAGATGTGTATGAATGTATTGAGTCCCTCTGGCTCTATTCACGCTTTTTGGACTACATTTCTGCAAAATAATACAAACATGTAATATAAAATCTAACGTTAAAGGTCAAATCTGGAAGTTCTCAATTTTCCCCGATTTGTTTATTTAAATCACCAGTTCTTTAGCTTACAAAAGCATGTCTATCACAATTTGTAAACATCTTTGAAAAAAGGTTCTTGTTTTCTTTTATATTTCCCCGGAAATGTATTGGCGTGAAACGTGTACTCGCTTATCTCCCTTTGAAATTAACTCCCATGATATCTGATTGCGTCACACTTGAAGGTCGGTGATTGTCTGCACTGTATCATTACGAGTATACATGCATCCTAAATAATAATATTTCAGTGAGGACATTTATTTCGGAAAACAAAAATGGTGATTTGTGTCGCGCATAGGTGTGCTACACAATCTGGACGCACATTATTAGTTTATTCCAATTTCCAACTGATCAGAAGCTACGAACATGTTGAATAGATCGATTGAATAGGGGAAAGACAGCAACAAAAAAAGTGGTGCCGAGAAAACATTCTAAAATATGTATGGAACAGCTTGATGACAGTCAGGTTTTGATAAGTCCAAAGTATGCATAATCCATCGGGTATGGACAAGTGTTTCGCGTGAGTTTGAAGCCCGATACTGTTCCAACAATATTTGACAATTAACGAAATAAGTCGTCGAAAAAAAGTAATTCGGAACAGCCAATTCCAAAAATAAAGTAAAACATGAGGTAGGCTCACTTTTGATTTACATTACGAGTTATTAATTATGACGCAATTAATATTTTTGACATCCTAATCAATATTGCCGATTAACAGTACATATCTTAAATCCCTGATTGACTTAGATTTGACAAAGGTGTGAAACCTAGGTCTTTGACATCAACTTCCTGCAATCAACTTAATGGTCTTGAGACAGCCATGGTTTTCGTTAGGATAGAATTAAATGGGAGAACTTATATTAATAATATTGAAGTCATAAAGTAACTTGTTTATATAGAAATGTTTATAAATAAATGTGTATAATAAAAGACTAGTTAACTAGCTATCGGGTTGCCGGGTTTACAGAGTGGACCCCGCGATCCCTCGCTGTGTTCTTCGAGGTGTTCATGTTAGAGACAGTTTGTGGGACTCGCTACTTGCCCAAAATCTACCAGTCTCACAGGCACAGACATAGTGGTTCGGATAGAACTCGGTATAACCATCACTATCACTTACTACAACGTCAACCTCCCTACATCACCCACACCCAAGAGAGGGCACTGTGGTTGCATATGGTGGAGAACGGCCTAAGAACTATTTGACCAAGTTAAATGCCGTATTGGAGGAATTTATTTATTAGCGTTATACGCCTTTTCAACATTAGTTCAGTTATATCGCTGCGACAGTTCACTTATCCATGATCCTTAGGGTAAACACATCAGTACTATGCTGGAAAATGTGCCTTGCCCAAGGGCACTCCACCATGACCGTAATACCGCGACCGCGGATCGAACCCGGGACACCCGGTTTTGAAATATCCGACGCTTACCACTCGACCACAGCGGATTGCAGTATTGGAGGAGGAAACTACTAGGATAGGCAGAGTTACATGAAGCTAGATGTAGGAGTACCAAATAAATATAGGAACCTTGTTACACGGACCTCCTGCGACTCTATGGCTAAAGAGGAACTGAAACCAGCTCGAAAAGACACTGGGACACTGAGGACCATACAACAACAACATCTTCTAGGAACAGAAACAGGGGAAGATCAGCTTGAAGATTGGATTTAAACAGCCTAAGACAGAAGTCGGGTGAGTTCAATCTCTTTGTGCATGATTCTCATATACCTGTTCATGTGTGACCATCATTGAAATTGTATACTGTTGTTTGTAACATGTGGCTTACAAATGGTGATTTAGGCATAAACAAAAATCATAGGTACAAGTATCATTCATGTATACATAATCTTTCGCATAAGAAAATGTGTTATTTAATCTTTATTGTCGAACAAGTTCACTTTATATCTTTGTTATATGTTTACAGTGTTTAAACTTATTTAAATTAGTAAACATAGCCTAGAATAACAAGAGTTGGTGCTGCTCTAAGAAATACTGCAGTAAAATAAGTGCTTATATAAAAAAAAATGTAATCATGGATGTAGGTTTAAAACTGCAATAACACCATAATTACTTTGACATCAACATTAGAGAAAGGTCTTTGCAATGTACCCTTGATTCTGGAGCAGACATAAGTGCAGTCAGTCAGCAATTGGTCGACCAAGTTGCTCCAAATGGTTATATGAAAAAGAGTCAATGGGAGCAAATAGTTGGAGTGTGTGGAGAACGTCACCAAGTTCTTGGATCTGTTGAACTTACATGTTCCTCAATGGCTCTTTATTTACACACAACTTTCATGTATTTGAACATCTACACACTAACATTCTGGTAGGAATTGACTTTCTCAAAAAGTACAAAGTTAATGTTAATGTTGGAGAAATGCAATTACATACACCTAACACGAACTATTATGCAACCATGAAAGTACGACTAGTTACCTGCACATCCTCTCATGCAACCATCGCAAGAGCAACAGAACAGACAATAATCCCTCCGAACAGTGAAACCATCATACCAGTTTCTATACAAATGCCATCAGAAACGATTGTTCTACTAGAACCAAATATGAAAAGAAATGATTCTAACCTAGCCGGAGGTAAAACTGTAGTTGGTAAACGAAACTCTTAAGGCGTATGTAGAATAATCAACCCTACTAGTACTCCAGTATTTCTAAAGAAAAGTGAAGCAGTATCTAGGGCTGTTTTCATTGACCATGCATCAATATCAGAGGTTCAAGAAGAGGAAACTCCATACATATGTCATTTCAATTCAACTAATACAACAGATAATTTTGAAAACATAGTACAGAAATTAAGCATTAAACTAGAAATATCTAACTTATCAAAACAACACAAAATTAAATTGTAGGCATTTTTGGCTCGAAATACGGATGTTTTTGCTAAGGATTTATCAGAGTTGGGAGAAACACTCTATATTCCCATATAATTGACACTTGTGATGCCAGGCCTTTTAGCTCTGCACTTTATCGCAAAAGAGAAGCGTCGTATCATGGAACACCAACTTAAGGGGATGCTGGATGCAGGTGAGATAGAGGAAAGTAACAGTTCAGTGGTTTTGGTTAAAAAGCCAAACAACGAGTGGCGTTTTGCAGTTGACTACAGAAAACTCAATGCAATCACTGAGCCAATGTCTTTCCCAAATCCGCACATGACCGGGCAAACAGGAAATAGGATATAGGAAATAATATAATAGGGTAAGGTTAAGAAGGATGGGTTTAGGGGAAGTCTTGAACAAAAGTATTATGTGAACTAGATGGAGTTAGTCTTGTTAGGATATATTTTAATGGGAGAACTTATGTTAATAATATTGAAGTCATAAAGTAACTTTGGAAATGTTTATAAATGTTTATAATAAAAGACTAGTTAACTAGCTATCGTGTTGCCTCCAGTATTACAACACTCTGTAACCTACAGGGTGGACCCCGCAATCGTTGTGTTCTTCTAGGTGTTAGGGACAGTTTGTGGGACTCGCTAATTCCCCAAAATCTACCAGTCTCACAGACAAAGACAGTGGTTGGGATATACCTCGATTTAACCATCACTTTAACTAACTACAACGTCAACCTCCCTACAACACCCACACCCAAGATAGAGCACCGTGGTTGCCCATGTATAGAATGGGTGAAGTGGAGAAGAATTATTCTGTTCTGTTCTACGGAACGAATGTCTACACCGCTATTGTGTCACAATGTGTCCGAAAATTCAGCGATCTGGGGACAAAGAATTCTGTTCGAAGAATTTCGCTGAAATTCCCCCACACTTATAGAACTCAATGCGATCTAGGACTGGACGTTTTCGTTGTATCTGGGGAAAATCTACCAGCAAATTACGGAATTAGATAGAAACCTGAAGTTCAAATGAAAACTTGTCCGACATCCAGTGCAAACAACGGTGTTTTTAGATTTTTCATATATTTAGTTTGGAATATTGTATAAAGCTTTTTAAAGGGTTTATTGACTTTTTCATGGGCGTGACTATGACCGAATACTTGGAAAGTGAATTCTGCCCCTTCTCCACTCATTCTATCCCGCGAAACCCTTAAGGTGTCGCCTTTCTAGTACAAGTGTATGTAAGTGTTTTGTTTGCATTCAACGGTTAATTAGATAACAATTATGTGGGTTTTTTTAAAACTGTAAGAAAATGCATTTATATTGTTATTCTCCTTGATATATATATTATTAAAGTTAACCCTTCCCCTCATATAGACTCTGCAGCCTCTACAGCAGACAACAATTTGGAAACATGGCGACAAAAGAAGAAATTTCTCAAAACTAGTAATTTCTCCTATTATCACCATGTTTTCAGTTCTATTCAATTATTTTTGAAGGGAGTTTCAAATTTCTTTTGGGTATGTTTGAAAGTCATCTACAGCAGATAAGTTGTATGTGAGAAAGGGTTAAAGCAGGGAAGATAGGGATTTTGCCGAAAGATCCTACCTCAAAGCCTAGCCCAAACGTCCTTGGAAAAAAGGCCTAGGCCGAACCGTCTTTCACAATATAAGGTCGAGCCCCAGTAGCTTAGGTGGTAGCAATGCGGGCTGTCAATCCAGGGGTTGTGAGTTAGAATCCTGGCTCGGTCAACTTTCTTTCAGACGTTTGACAGCAGTCGATGAAACGTCTGTTCACAAAAAATGTCGGGCCCCGGTAGCTCAGTTTGTAGCGATGCTGGCTGTCAAACCAAGGGTTGGGAGTTAAAATCCCGGCCACGGCAAACTTACTTTCCGTCGTTTAACAAAAAGTCATGTGACATGCATCATTCGTCTTTCACCAATGGGCTAAGTCTATGTGGAAAAGCAGCCAGTTGCTTGGGAAGATTGTTGTGTATTGTACTGGTGTGAAGAAAGTGACTAAGAACATGTTAACCCCAATCACTCACCAGGAAAAGTGTTCAACATTGTGTGAATGAGACTATCGTGGACCTTTAATTTTATTCTCTGTGAAAATAAGACTTCTATTTAAGGAGACTGACTTAACTTTTAGGGACATTGATTGAGAGGAAATTTTTTTTGTACAAGAAGATGAATCTACAATGCTATGTATTGACACTCTGCTACTCTTGTTTCAGATTAAAATTTCAACACTGAGTGAACACATACATATTCAAACTACTGGTATTGAGAAAGAAGAAATGTAGCAGTTCCAGTTATAATACTATCGCCTACAGTTCCAACAACTTCAACAGTATAATCTGAAAATGTTACTACTGCTACGTCATTGAGCTACTGTCAAACAGTCTTGTCCATCCCTTGTCCGCTTAACTGGTTTGCTGGAGTGACCTCATCACTACCAACAATATATATTATATTTTCAACCTCAATCCCAACCATCCCAAAATCCACTAAAAGGAGTCAGTCACAGACATATCCTATCCAACCTATGTGTGAGAAAGGAAATGACCAATTCAGTATTCAGACACAGACTCCATATAACCGTATTGTGAATAGCATCTCATGGTGTTTTTTAATCCTATTCTAGTTCATTGATTGATTGGGATTTATAGCCGTTTTCAACAATTTTTCAGTCATATCACGGCAGCCAGTTCACCTACTTATGTGTTTCCTACTTATTTTCAAAGCAACTGGCTGCGTTTCCACATAGACCATAAGCCAATTGGGTGAATGACGCTTTTCACAAGTACCTTTGTCAAACGTTGCATTGAATGTTTGCCGAGCTTGGATTCAAACTCACTGGATTTACACTCTGCGTCGCTTCCAACTGAGCTATTGGAGCCCAGCTTTCCAGATAGTACCCATGGCCAATATTTGAAAACATAGTTTGAAAATGACGTATTGTTATTTAACAGTTTCCTAGGTACAGACTCATTTGAAGGCATATATTTTACATCTGACTTTCAAAACCATTGCTGGAAAAGTAAACATTTTCTCAGATTAGTTGCCTGGAACACTGTGAAAATGCTCATTTATTTTCAATTTTGAAAAATCCCAATGATCAAAATCTTTAGAGACATATATATATTTATTTATTTATAGTTCTTTATCTGATATGATCTGTTAGGAAATTTCTGATTTAAATCACATAATGGAAGATATGCACAATTTGGTTCAATGTAAGTTACATTTTTATAAACATGTAAAGTTGAACAAGTTTTAGGAAACGGTAGAATATGTCATGGGCCAAGCAGAGTTTAACCAATATCCACACACAAAAGGTCGGCAGCAGACAACATTGAAAACATCTCGGCTTAACTGCATCAATGAAAATATAATTATTGAATAGAAATATAAATGTCGCGAAAGTGGAATTTGCCCAATTATGAGCAGTTTTCCTTTTGCCAAAATACCTTAACATGTCATCTGCAGAAAAGTATGTGTGTTTGAAAACAAAAGGGTCTGATAACATCTTGACAAGTTTGTCGAAAATCTTCAAAGACGAAAGTATATTTATTGAACAGAGGTGAAAACATTGAGTCAAATGGAGTAATTGCTCATTATGTGCACATTTTCTTTTGGCCACAATGTTTTCAAATGATGTCTATTACAAAGGCGTCCCAATGTGCCTGTATGTGGGAAAGGGCTAAGGTCATTAAAGAAGAAGTGTTGGAAGCCAGTTTCAGACTGTTACTGTGAAACCCCAATGTACACAAACAAATGATTCAAAACTTATACTTCCGGAGAAGGCCTATTCAACCAATGAGACATGTAATAGTACATTGATGTCAATATGATCTGATTACTCAAGATACCAGGATTGGGAGCCTGAACTTGATTCTGAGTTTATTTCTATCGATTCCGAGGATACTCAAAGTGGCAAAGATGCAAAGGAGACACAATTCATCGTGTTCGAGTCTTGTTTAGACGAGTTGTTGTGCTAGTGTAGAGTTTTTGGTCTTGTACCTTAAAAGTTAAGAAAAATAGTGGGATATTGCTGGTATGTAACATTACCTGTTTAACATGTGGACATGTTTGAAATATGGAGAAGCCATCCCATGTCTGGAAATATGCCCCTTGGCAATTTGATTTTACGTGCTGCCATTATGTTTTGTGGCGTAAGTGCGAAATAATTCCTGCAAGCATTAGACTTTGCGAATATAAAAAAACATAAGTTCATCCAGTTATCATTCAATCGAGTCTGCATACCTGACTACCAACTATTTTAAGTGTTTGGAATGCCCACCAGCAAGCAATGGTTGAGGATATTAAGAGATCGATCTGGAAGAGTATTAAGACTGGCTGGAGACATGAGATGCTGTACTCCGCGTCATACTGCTAAGTATGGTTCCTACAGCCTTATGGACCTGGAGGCTGGCAACACATAGCACTTGCAACTGATAGAGATATGAGCAACTTCTTTTGTGTTTAATTTAATAATGTTCAATATTGTCTCATATACATCAAATCAATTGCATATGATATTATGAACAAGAAAACTGGTACATTTCTTTTCAATGTAGTGTTGTGTCATCTCTGTGTCTGAACCAGCATCAATGCAGTCGAAAACTTATTTTAACGGATCAACTGCAGTCATTTAAAAATATATTCTTAGCATTTGAGTGATGAGCAGATCTTCAATTGAATGGCACTTAATACACTGCAATATCTAGAAGGAAAAAAGAGTATTATAATTGAAATTCTTCATAGAAAGTTAGTCAACATAAGGAAACTCTCCATGAAAAACAAAAACATGTATTAATAAACTTCAAAACATTTTGTCTAAATAAGAAACTGTTCGTGATCTTTTCAAAAGTCACCTGCTGCAGAGGTGTCAGAAAACGTCTATATTTTGGAAAGGGTAAAGTATTCTTTTCACGATTAATACACACACATACTTTTAAATGCAATTTAAACATTAAATAATTCCAGAGTAAGCAGCTCGTATGCTATGGAACTTGGGGGTTTGAAAAGGTCATTGAACTGGATATCAGAGACACAGCAACTTCAAATTACAGATATTGTGACGGACCGACACAGTTCTGTGAAGAAATTGATGCGCTTAAATATGCACATCCTACAAATTGATATTTAGATGGATATTAATATTTAAAGCCTAAACGCGTATACACACTAATATAGTCTATTCAAAATGGATTCGCTTTTTTTCTATGATTTAGTCCCTGGTCGCGACCGACAGACCTACCGTTGCTTGGCAGCTAGCAAGCGCAATAATAAGATATCAACACTATAATATGAGCATACATTATAGAAACCAGCAAGCCGGCGGAAATAAGCGCATGGTGTCTGTTTATCGTTTCCTAGCCCATTGCGATCTTCAGGAAGGTCTATAGAGCAACGTCATCAAAAAAATGGTGACCAGGCACGATATAATAATTCACGACAATTTCGAGACGGGCACCGTCAGTTGGATCCTGCAAGCTTTGTTCGGCTTCTTTGGGTGTGCTAGGGCCCATATCTACCTTTGCAGAGGCCACTTTTATGCGAAGAATATTTCTCGGGTGCCCTAAGTCAACCAGGAAGACGTTCACGTCACGTCAAAATCACAGGCCGGCAATTGGAGGAGAATGCCACTATGCCTTCACGAGACGAAATCAGTAGGTTTCAGGAGTCCAAAAGGAGCTTACTCATCAGCCGTTAATGTTCATGTACGATAAAGCATGCGTGTAGTTTCTTAAACTGACCGAGGTAGTCGGAGTTCATAAACAGTAGGCTATGGGATGTCAACAACGTGACGAGCGAATACGTTCACGATTTCGGTGGGCCGCAATAAGGATTTTCCGGTCAGGCCGCTATCATAACAGTGTCGAAAGTGATATATAACGAAATAGTGACGTATCGTATTACCCGATCATATTATAAGATTTTTGATCCGACAGTTAGCCGTTTCTGGTGGAAGGACGGGGTCGCGGTGACCTAACATGACGTCAACAGTATGATTAAGACTTGGAGAAAAGTCGGATAACACTGAACCTGATCATCCTTAAGAAGCTCACCACTGTGCTCAGAAGGACGATTGATCTTGCCATGGCTGCATTTACTTACATGATTGTAGATTTTAATCGTATAAATTAGGGATGACAACGATTAATCGGTTACTCGGTTAACCGTATGTATTTCGATTAATCGGTTAGTATTTTAGGTAACCGAGTACTCGGAAAAAAGATAAACTATATACAAACTTGTGTATCACCTTTTGTTTTTTTTAATTCGTCACACGTAACTGACCAGAGAGGTTATTTATTGATACCTCGATTGGGAGTGTTGACAGCCGCACTCGATTTTATTGATGATCGATTGTTTGTGTAGTGTTAATCCAAAAATTGTCCATTAAAGGACGGTCTGTTTCTTTTTAAAAACTTTGTTGTCTAATAAAGGCAGACAATTATATGATAATGACTTATTTATTATATTCGGCTTTTGTTTTGATAATACAACTAATTGGAATGAATGTGATAAATGGTAATTGTATTATTTACCAACACGATTAGAAGATTTAAAGAGTAATTTGAAGTTTGTAAAAACCCCCCCCCCCCCCCCCCCACACACACACACACCCGGAGTTGGTATTTAAAGATATGCAGATATGTACCTCTTTTATTGGATGATTAAACGGTCACTTCGATAAAAAAAAAAAGATCTACATAATATTGTCATAATGCCGCCTGCCACATTCGTTGTCTGGAAGTATTTCAAACTTTGTGCTGAGGATAACACAGTCAAGTGCATGTCTGATGTATACATGATCGGGAAATGCGAGTTAAACAACAATAACAAAATCCGGAAGCAATTGAATATTTATTGTCTATTCATATGAATCTATACGGTTAACCGAGTAACCGGTTACAAAATACTACGAGTAACCGGTTAGTATTATCGGTAACCGTTGCCATCCCTAGTATAAATGTATACTTTTTTGGATTCAGACAGTTTTAAACAGTTTTTCAGTTATATCACGGCTTCACAATATAGAGTGACATGCCTGTACTATGCATAGAAACTTGACTTTGGTAAAGGGCACTCAACCATTGCCACAGCTAGCGTGTGTCGAACCCGGGATTGCAAAAATGATCAATAAGAATTCTTGATAGAAACTAACGTACAAACATCGATTTCTGTGACTTTCAAAATAAACTCACTCAAAAGTGAGACAACGTCACATTATCTTGCGAATACTATTAGATTGAAGCCAAATCAACCCTTTCATGCCTGTGCTGCGATATATAAGCTGAATCTATACGGACAATATAAAAAAAAAGTCAGTGTATTGAGTGTACTTTGTTCGAGAGGTTTTTATAAGAGGAACAAATTGGAAATTCGTGTTGCACGTGCCTATACATTTGCACCGTGGAATAGTGAGTTGATAAAACTACATGTATTACCAATGTTATGTACACACAGACAGGAGTTTATACAAACTGTGTAACCCTTGTATATATATTAGTTTCCCGTTCGAGTACTTGGATTTTACTATCATTAAGGGGTTCGAAGTTCGATATCTTTCCACTATATTGCTGGATTAATCAGTTTGAACACAGTTAATAAATTACGTCACCAATACGGAACACTAAATCTAAGATGCCCGGTCTCCCGATCGAAGCTCTCTAAACGAATATCGTGATTTTCCAAAATCTAAACGTGTTTAAAATTGTTTAGTTTTTACGCCGCTTTCAACAACACTCAGCAGGGTCTCAATAACTTTATTTGTAACAGGCTATTAACTAAAAGTAGGAGGCCTTAAAGGGGGAGTCAGGGGGTCCTCCCCCATAACAATTTGAAATGCTGTGCTTCATTTCCTGCATTCTGAGCACTTTTAAGGGCCATTTTACTCAACCTACAAGTAGTGGTTTTGTTACCTATTTACGATAACATAATGAAATAAGATCTGTCAGAGGACAGCATGGTCAACTATTTTTAGAGCAATTTTTAAATGAGACGAATATTCCTGTGGATAAATGGATAAAGTAGTAAGTTATGGTTCCTGTACTTCTAGAAAAATAATTAAAATTGATCACATTAATTGTAATATTTATTGTGTATAACATCACATGTATGCTATACCTGAAATACATTCCCATTCTACTCAAGATCTGACTCATCACTGTCACTGTTTGTGTCACTATCAAAGCCTTCAATAAAAAGCTCCTTTATAACAGCTTTGATTCTCTCTCTTATTGCTGGCTCCTGGCATTCAACAAGCTGTGTATGTACTGCAACATCCTGTAGAGTGACACTAACAGTAAATGAGGCAGCAGCTTCTGCAACATAGATCAGCCGAGGATTGAAGTGTCTCAAACCAGAACTTCTCAGCAACTGAAGAAGTAACCACTCGGTTGCTGTTAAGACTAAGAAGTATGATGGGTTGTATCGTTGCCATGGAGGCACTCCCCACATCTGGTTGAAGTGATGATGGTTCATGGATTTGGTTTGTTTATAACCATTGGGTTGTCTCCTTTGTGAGCAAGCCTGGAGAAATTATTTCGACTAGTATGGAGAGGAATGTTGTTGAAACATTTAAAAATAGAAGCTTTCATGTTTTGACAAGAACTGATATTCCTCTGTTTGTTAGATTAATTTCGTCTCGAAAGAAACTCTTATATGCAGTTCCATCACTGGATGTAAACTCTAGTGAGTTGTCTACATAGATGTAGTTATTTTGTGAGCACATTTTTTGGATTAGTGTGTTTGTATCGTCTCGAAAGAAACTCTTATTTGCAGTTCCATCACTGGATGTGAACCCTAGTGAGTTGTCTATATAGATGTTGTTATTTTGTGAGCACATTTTTTGGATTAGTGTGTTTGTATCTTGTACAGTTTTCAATGATAATGTATCCTACTTCTTTTTAAGAATTGATGAAATTGCTATTTTTGTTCTTCCATTTATTTGTTTAAGTTCATGAGTTAATTATTCATAGTCTTGTATTATTGACATGCAGTTGTCAGCATTAGATATGCTGTTTATGCCGGCGTGGATGGTGACCATGTAATACTTGGCAAGATCTTGTTTGTTCTTTGATGTGGATGTGTTTCTTGTAATGTCATTTATTTTTGCTCCAGGGTGAGTTTTAACTTTGATATATAGCCTCTCACCTGACATTCTT
>JAUELF010067360.1:0-16418 GCA_031471495.1 Clinocardium nuttallii | reverse complement strand
GTACATCAGCCAAACTTAGAGAGCGGACACTGTTAGTACAGTTTTGGCCATTTCGAGGGACATAAGTGTGTATTGACAAAGATAACGTGGTAAGTTATCAAACCTGACCAAGATATTCCGCCCATCAACATATTGTCTAAATATGGTGATGATCGGATAAAGGCTTCAAAAGTTATTGAGCCGACAAGACCAATTTTAGGTAATTTCTATAATTGAAGGGCGATAACTCTTGATTGACTAAAGCGATATGGCTAGTTATCGAACTTGTCCGAGATATTATCCAAATACACATTCTGACAAAATTTGGTGATGATTGGACAAAGGCTTCCAAAGTTATTGAGCTGACAAGACCAATTTTAGGTAATTTCTAGTTAAAATGCGATAACTGTGGATTGACTAAAGCGATATAGTTAGTTATCGAACTTGTCCGAGATATTATACCAATACACATTCTGACTGAATCTGGTGATGATTGCACAAAGGCTTCTGAAGTTATTGAGCTGACAAGACCAATTTTGGGTTATTTCTATAATTAAAGGGCGATAACTGTGGATTGACTGAAGCGATATGGCTAGTTATCGAACTTGTCTGAGATATTATCCCAATACACATTCTGACAAAATTTGGTGATGATTAGAGAAAGGCTTCTAAAATTATTGAGCTGATAACATACTGGACGCTGCCCGTACGCCGCAGGTAAAATTATAATACGTTCCGTTTACGGGTGTATAAAAACCATGCTTTTATTTTTGTAATTGACAGTATAATTATTGAAATGAATTGAAAACATTGTGACAAAAGCGGAAAGTGTTAAATATGGCATGAGAAGAGATTGTGTAGTTTCTCCAAACGTCACAATATTTTCTACTCTTTCAAAAGATCATATTTCATTTGTCAAGATTGCTTAAGCTTTTCCTGACGCTTTTGAAGCTGATGACTCTAATAATATCATATCATCTCACGTAAGTATATGGTACAATTTAGAAATGCTTACCCATTAACCCACAGAACTCAGTAAAAAATTCTTGAATTTCTTTATTCGATCCATACTTCTTCATAGCTTCTTCAGGATTTTTCTGGAATTCCCCAATGGCTTGAACAAACATTGGATTCTAGAGAAAGAAAAAAATGTTTCTTTCAAATTCATTATCAGATGAACTTTTTCCAATCTCCATTTTGCTACACAACTAGACATTGTGCTACACAACTAGATATTTTGAACTAGATATTTTGCTATACAACTAGATATTTTGCTACATAACTAGTCATTTTGCTACACAACTAGACAGTGCGCTACACAACTAAACTTTTTGCCACACAACTACATATTTTGCTACATAACTAGACATTGCTACATAACTAGACATTTTGCTACACAACTAGATATTGTGCTACACAACTAGACATCTGTCTACACAACATGACATTTTGCTACACAACTAGACATCTGTCTACACAACATGTACCCATGTATGAATATTGAACAAATGACTGTTTAAACTAATTCATTAATCCTTTCCCACTTGTAGACACTTTCTGCCGCCTCTGCAGCAGACGACATTTGACGAGCAATTTCTCCATTTGCCACAATGGTTTTAACTTTATTCAATAATCATAATATCATTTATAGAGATTTTCTATATTTCGGACTGGATCATTTCAAAGTCGTTTGCTGTATGTGGGAAAGGGTTAACCCTTTCTGACATATACACGCTTTCTGAGACCTCAGTAGCAGACGTTTTTAAAAAACTTTGTGACAAAAGGAAACTTTAAATTATTTCGAAAGCATGAATTCCTGTCAGTTATACTTTTAGTCTTGAACTAGAAACCATACATGCTTTCGAAATAATCAAATTTATAGTTTCCTGAAGAAGGTCGTCAGACTAAGTGTTTTTATATATATAATTATAGCACATGTAATGGCTTTCCCTTCTTATTGTTCAGGAGTGTTGGGTTAGTAGTACAACTGACTTGCTGGTGTCAGGATGAATGTACCAT
Organism: Clinocardium nuttallii; assembly: GCA_031471495.1. Lineage (NCBI taxonomy): Eukaryota > Metazoa > Mollusca > Bivalvia > Cardiida > Cardiidae > Clinocardium > Clinocardium nuttallii. The sequence goes on along the minus strand of JAUELF010067360.1, from coordinate 14,420 downwards.
TAGTAACTTACCTAGGAAATGCAGTGATATAACTGATATAACTGATACATTGGTGAAAACAGCCTGAAACACCAAACAATCTAACAAAATTTCAAACCAAAGCATATCCCACATTTGCCATAGATTTTTCTTCTCAAACCAAGATATCTTGGTTATAAGACATAAATTTCATGGAAGATGAAAGGACTTTCTGGATCAAAACATATATACAGAATTGAAAAACATCGCCTTCCATCTAGCTGAAAAATGAGTTAGCCCCTGGAAATAAAATTGTTTAAAGGATCTTTGAACTGACATTTTCCCCTTTACATAGTTTTTATTTATCTCCATACGTCTTCATTGTTTATTTAACTCTTTACTTCAGAAGGACAGTAATCTAAAAGCAACCTACCTGTAGTCTCTTGGAAAGCTTATCATTCTTTTCTAGCTGTTCTAATAAGTCATCTGTCACCCACTCTACAACAAAAAATATTTATTTAAAACTTTGTTGATCAAATACTGTCAATACTCAAAATAATTGTCTGGGTTAGACAAATCTTTTTGATTAACTGATCTTTTTCCCTTCAAAATCTATCAAATACTGTCAATACTCAAAATAATTGTCTGGGTTAGACAAATCTTTTTGAGTGCATTACTTACAACATCTGGTTTGAGGGTCAAAGAAGGCTTTTAGATCATAAAATATGCAGCTCATCTAGAGCTCTGTTATTTGTTACCTTTATTTTCCGTTAATTTTTCACTTGTCTTTGCCATTGCCTCTTGAACTTCAGAAAACTGTAAGGTCTTTGTTTCATCTTTCTTTGTTATAAATGGTATATCTTCCAAAGTTCTATTCACTTTCTCTACACTGCTTTTTGGTTCATTATGTTGTGTCGAGTTTTGAGATTGTGACTTTGATGCACCACCGAATAAAAATCCTTTTTTCATTCCAGCAAAACTATCCTTAGATTTCATTTGTGTGCTACTTTGTTCCTTAACAGGTATCTTTTCAGCTGTTTTTGAACTCTGCACTGCTTTCTCATTATTGGAATTTGTCTTTGGATTATTTTCAGTTGTCGTTGGTTTTCTTATTTCTTTCCGTTCCTGTCCATTTACAAAGGCATGTCCATTTGATTTTTGTTTTATCTAAATATAAAATTGTTTAGTTACATACATGCAAGGACATTGTCATGCTAGTCCCTGTTTACAACAGTTACTGAAAAAAATAATTCAATATTGACTTTACATTTTAGCAAAGAGCTTTTCACAAAACACAATGGATGTGTGCATTGACTGAGTGGTTAGCACGCTAAGGGATTCAAATGGGTGTCTTGGTTATGATCCCTGTTCACAGAGTTCATAATGGAGTGCCTTTGGGCAAGGCACTTTTCCTTGTAAAGTATAGGTTTGTCATCCAAGAATTATGATTATGATTATGACAAGTTCTGTCAAGCTGCCATCAAAATCAGTCTACTATCATACTATGTATCAAATGTAGAACTCTGTTGCTTCATAGTCATAGTCAGTTTCAAATAGATAAGTTTGATAATAAATAGTGACAGGTTTAAATAGTATTGAAATATTGGTATAGAGTAAATGAGCAACATCAGATTAAAAGCGCCTCTTTATATCCCCCTTATGTTGAAGTGAATTGAATCATTGGAGCTACAATTTAGTTGTTTATTCTTCTAAAATTGAACAGTCAATAAAGGCTTTTGCCAGATGCATTTAGCCCTACTCCAAATACAACAAATCTTAAGCAAGTGATTGTGCAGACATCAAGGCAATAATAAGAAAATCTCTATACTAAAAGTATAATTTTTTAATTGGGTTGAAATCAATGTGGCAAATGAAGAAATTGATCATTTAACATAATGGGAAATGTTTGATTTGCCACAATGATTTAAAGAGGCGTCATAAAGCGTCTGCATATGAGAAGGGGTTAACCCTTTCAGACGCGTTATGAAGCAATATCAGCAGACGACTTTTGAAAACATTGTTGCTGTATGTTAGAATGGGTAAACATGTGCATTGAAGGTATTTTTTTAGAAGACTGACACCGTCCATATGCAAGTCTAGACAGATCACTCATATTCTCCAACTATCAACCCATCCCAACCAGATGCGTGTACTTAAAAGAATTGTCTCAGCGTAAAAAAATCTTAACCTACCTCTCTACTCGCCCCTCCTGATTTCGTCTGCTTTACATCTCTAAGCGCTGTAACTTGTTGAAGTAATTCTGTCATATCCTCCAACGGAGGAGGGCCATCTGGGGAAAGAAAAAAAAACAAGTGTCACAAGAGAAAAGTTTTATCTTTAAATTTAACACTCAAAAGCAATTAAGAATTATTTTTTTACAGTCGATTGATAACAGATACATGGACATGATATGTATTGAGGTTAAAAGCGTTTTAAAGTGTTAAAGACTATGTAAAACCCATTTTTTACAATAGCGTCATTAACAACGAACCTGAGGAATCCATTTTGTCGGTGCGTTTTAATCACGTAATCATGAGATTTACCTTTGAGCAATGTGACAGCACCAAGTTGAATGTTAATGTTTGTACCATAAAACGTTAATCTGTCGTGCGAGAGAGATTGTCCATTTTTAACTGACGACTGATTTGGTGTCCACTCACACAATTCTTCTGGCTGGCAAAAATTAAAGACTGCTTCGGTGAAAACACAGCATTGTCAAGTATTATCATCTGGAAATATGCTGTCATTGAGTTTGAAAGAGGTATTAAAGGGTTTTAATTTTATCAGTCCACATTGGCCACCACAAATCAAATTAACATCAATACCCAGTCAGTTCTTCTCTCATTCTTTCAATCCCTTCATTCATCCTTTTAATGCATTTGCCTATCCCTTGTTCCTGTGAACCCTTTGTGTGGAAGACTGGTGCAGAGGTAGAGTGTCATCCTCTAGTATCAAAGGTCCCTGGTTCGAGTCCTATGATGAGCGTGTCCTGACTTTGGGATTTGTCCACACAAACGGCGCGAGAACTGGTTTAGTCTCTAGGAAGCAGACATCGAGCGTGATTAATCTAAGCTCGAAGCTTAATTGTTTCACAATCAATGAAAAATAAATAAGTTGAAGTTTAAGTTTGTGACCTACGAGACAGACACCAATGAGAGTAATGAGTTGTTGTTTATTGCAGGCCATCAAACAGGTTAAAAGTGGAAAGATTTCGGCTCAAGAGATTTGTGAAAAGTGTTTGGATAGGGTTGGCAAATTGAGGGAACTAAATGCATTCATCACAGAAACACCAGATGTGTGTCGCGAACAGCTTCACTCTTTACAAACAGAACCTAATAAACATGGTAATGTGGCATTAATCTATTCCCACTTGCAGATCTATGCAGATTGACTCATCTGCAGCAGAATATTATTTTTTTGAAAAGATTGTGGCAAAAAGAGAAATTGCACATCAAACATGAGAAATGTTTTTGAAATTTGCTGCAGATGAGTCAAATTGTATCTGCATGTGGGAAAAGGTAAAGATATTGTAGGAGGTAAAAGTTTAAATTGACAAGGAGGCTATTTTCCTTTTATCTTTGTTACAATAAGTAATACAAACTTCTATTTTGAAATTCCTTGTTTCACCATGGATCTGACTTTTTTAACCCATTCCCACCCAGATGCTATCCAAGGACTTTGCAGCAGATAGCTTTTGAAGCAATTGTGGCAAACGTAGAAATTGCTCCTTATGATTTCAACTCTATTCAATAATTATACTTTCATTTATAGATGATTTCAAAGTCGTCTGATGCAAATTTGTTGTATCTATAGGGAAAGGGTTAAATGAAAATGATGAGCTATTATCTTCACTTGATATCCATTGGCATCCGCATTGCAATACTTGTTGTCAACTTTTTTCTTAATTGTAAAAGCTATGACTTTATAACTTAGAACAGTTATCAATTATATGTATAATGCAAGGATCATATCTCTACCATGTATTTTGCTTGAATTATAGTACTATTAATTATGTAGAATTTTAAAACTAAGATTGCAACGCACACACTGATTTGGTTGCAACTGTAGTGACAACATAAATTTTAGCATTTTATTCTCTAAATAATTTATTTATATTTGTATATCGTTTTTTGTATCAGAAAGAAGAGACTTGGCTGGAGTTCCTGTAGCAGTTAAAGACAATTTCTGTACTCGTAACACAAGAACGTCATGTGGATCAAGGATGTTAGACAATTTTGTTCCACCGTACACTGCTACTGTCGTACAGAAGCTGTTCGATCAGGGATCTGTGCTTGTTGGTAAAACAAATATGGATGAATTTGCCATGGGGTAAGTCCTTTATTGATGTTGTGCATGGGAAAAGCTACAAGTTTTCTTCTGTGAACAGTGTTGATCCAGATCAGCCTGTGCATCCACACAATCTGATCAAGATCTACGTTGTTCATATATTTCTTACACAAGCTTGTTAGAAGCTTCTGTCAACTTGTGTAATCTTATGAGACTTCTGTTCTATTTTCTTTGTCCAAAGATGCACATGGAACTATATTAAATGTAAACAGAAAGTGGAGGCTCTGATGAACCTATGGATGCACAGTGAGTATTCACTGTAGGGTTTTCAGACCCCAAATTGCTAGAAGCGACTAATATTGTGATTTATCACATCATGACAATGCTTGTATCCGATCTAATATACCCATTATGTATATCTTTATATGTAACATGTGTAATAAAACATGACCGAATCACTAAGAAAATGACATCACGTCAGCGGTTTGACGTCATAACGTTAGTCACTTTAGCATCACAACTGGTAAATTGCATCTAGAAATATTGTAAATGTCAAGTACAAGTACATTTGATCAAAATACGCCTCATTTATCACTTTATGTGATAAATAGAATATCTCATAAGTGTTTATTTATTATCCCTTTATATAAAGGCATAATTATTGGCGGCATTGTTATACTGTTTACTGACGAAATGTCAAAGAACTTAGGTTGAAAAGGTTGTCTATTGATTGATTGGGGATTAATGCCGTTTTTAACAATTTCTCAGTCATATCATGGCGGCCAATTCACCTACACACGTATTTCCCGGTTTTCTCAGACCAGTATTCCACACAACAATCTTTTCCACACAGACTAAGCCCATTGGTGGAAGACGAATGAGTGAATGACGCATGTTGCATTTACTTTTGTCAAATGTCGGAAAGAAAGTTGGCCGAGCTGGGATTCAAACTCACAACATCTGGTTGACTGACTACCGACTGAGCTACCGGGGATCGGCAAAGGTTGTCTATAGCCTTCTGAATCTGTTTCTATTTGTAGCCAAGGAGCATGGATGCGCAGGTGTAGTATTTAGGATTAGATGAACTTTCCTGGCTCATATATCCTCTATATTTGTAACCCTTTCCAACATACAGCAAATCTGCAGCAGACGACTTTGAAAACACGCAAAATCTTTTTAATTAAATGTAAAACTGTTGAAAAGTGTTAAAAACATTGTGAAAAATGAGAAATTACTTGTTTTGAGCAATTTCTCATTTTGTCACATTGTTTTCAAAAGTCGTTTGCTGCAGAGGTTTTAGAAAACGTCTGTATGAAGGAAAGGCTTAATTACTTTTTGATGGTTTACTGAATCGGAAGACCAATATAAACATTGTTGGAAAGAGACTTATTGCTCATAATGAGTCGCTTAACCTATCCCATGGTTTACCTGTTCCCTCATGCAATATAATTTCAGTAGACTTAAAAATGAAAGTTCAATTAAATGGAGTAGAATGCAATGTGGCAAAGGGACAAATTTTCTAATTGTATGTAATTTCTTTTTTTGCCACAACATTTTCAGAAGCCATCAGCTACAGTTTGCATCATAATCGTCTTGTTGTGGGACAGGTAGAAATTATGTATTTTATTCCAATTACAGATGTGGCAGTATAGACAGTATTTATGGTCCAGTATTCAATCCTTGGAGATTCAAGTTTAAGCATAAAACTTTATCAAAAAGAAACAAACAAAATTCATCTGAAGGAAACAGACACATACAAAATGACCCTAGCATTAACAGTCCATCAGAAATCGACTCATCCGCCGAACGAACAAACAAAGATGTCATTGAACCATTTGTGGCAGGAGGAAGCTCTGGTGGGAGTGCTGTGGCTGTAGCGACAGGGGCTTGCTTTGGGTATGACTATTGTAGATATTAACCCTTTTCCACAAACAACATATCTGCAGCAGACGACTTTAAAAATCGAAAGAGCCAAGATTTAAAAAAATCTCTATGAATGGAAATTTAATTATTGAAAAAAGTTTCTTCTTTTGTCACAGTGTTTCCAAAATTTGTCTGCTGCATAGGTGTTGTTGGTATTTAACCCTTTCCCACATATAGACTCATGTTGAGACTTCTGCAGCAGACCACTTTTGAAAACATTGTAACAGAAGGAGAAATTGCTTGGTTCAGTAGATTTGACCTGCTTTAGTCTAGATGTTTCTTAAGTCATCTGCTGCAGATTTGCTCTATGTGGTAAAGGGTTAATACCTTCCCTCAAACAACAAAGTCGCAGCAGAATTGAAAAAAGTATGGAAAATCTTTATTATTGAATAGAATTGCTCATGATGAAAGTCATCTGCTGCAGATTTGCTGTTTGTGGTCAATGAATATTAACTTCCCACACACAACAAAGTCACAGTCAATTTTGAAAAGATCTAGGAACAAAAAATGGAAAATCTCTATTAATGAAAACAAAATTGTTGAGTTGAAAGTTATTGTGCCAAGCATAGCAATGAATCATTATGCTGCCGGTTCATCAAAATGTGTCTACAAATGGGTAAGGGTTAACCTAAATATTTATAAACCCTTTTCCCACATTAAGAAGCTTTCCAAAGTCTCTACTGCAGACGAATTTTGAAAGCATTGTGGCAAAAGGAGAAGTTGCTTGAAACGAACAATTTCTCCATTTGCCACAATGTTTTCAACTTTTTTCAGTAATTATTCTTTCATTTATAGGGGTTTACCATATTTGTTGTATGTGGGAAAGGATTAAAAGATATGGAGTTTCTCTATAAATAAAAATAATTAAAGAATACAGTTTAAAAAATAGTGATAAAAGGATAAAGTTTTGCCGAAATGTTTTCAAATATTGTCTGCTGCATGTTGAAAATTAATGTGTCTGCATGTTGGAAAGCATAAATAGATGGCTCTGTACGAAACAGTTGTAACTATTTCATGCATACTGTATTTTTATAGAGCTCTGGGTTCTGATACTGGAGGTTCAACACGAAATCCAGCCGCTTACTGCGGTGTCGTTGGATTGAAGCCAACATTTGGCTTAGTGTCCAGGCATGGCCTTATTCCACTTGTTAACTCCCTCGATGTTCCCGGTATCCTAGCAAAAACGGTTGGTGATGCTACACTATTACTGAGTAAGTTCATGTATTACTTAACAAATTGGACCTGATACTGACTTTCGTACAAATATATCAATTCTTATTCAGTTCCAATATTTGTAACCTAACTGAAAATGTTCGACCAAACCAGGGCCCGAATTCGGGACCTCTTGTCCTGGAGGCAAACACTCTAAGTCATTTTAGAAGCTAGCTCTATAATAGGCAGTATATGTATCCCCTTATACAAACAGGTAGCTACATATTGTCTATCTATGGGACAGACCACTTTTCTATATACTACCCCTCCATATGAAGATTGCCCTCAATTTCTTCAATTAACATTAACTACTACTCTATCTCACATTACTGCAGGTTATTAACTAAGTTTGTTACATATAGTCAACTGTCATTATACCCCCCAACCCGCACTAAGTCTGAACTTGTACACAGTTGGAGAGATCCCATATAAGCGTCCCAGTTAGCTCAGTTAATAAAGTACTTACCCTGAAAGCGAGAGGTCTCATGTTCGAGCCATGGTCTGGCTGCATGGTTTTTTTTCCTTATGACATTGATGCCCAATAAGGGACCGTGACAGTACTGCTTTGTCAGTCTTACAGCGCTTGCAGTACGATTTATGAAATCATTGGCACTGGAATTTCAAAATTCAAGGATGAATTTCCAGTTAAGCAGAGGTGTATGTGGCTGTCTGAACCTGTACACAGTTGGAGAGATCATGTGTAAGCGGCTCGGTTAGCTTAGTTGGTAGAGTTCTTGCCCTGAAAGTAAGAGGTCCCTAGTTTGAGCCCCGGACTGGCTGCATGTTTTTCTCTTCTTGTGATTATTCGCCTGTCTTTGTAAGCCATTCATATTTTTATACTGGTGAGATTGATGTCATTCTGACTAGCATCCTGTGTCTTCCACCAATAGTGGGCTAAATAGTCTATGATGGAAGGTAGACAGTAACCTATGAAGATTGTTGTGTGGTGGACAGGTGTGAGAAAGCCAGGGGAAACATGTTAGATAAACTTGCAGCCTTGATATAACTGAAATACTGTGAACACATCAATAAGTTCCAATCAATCAAACAACCACTGTTCTTTCTCACTAAACCATTCCCTTTGTTTATAGTTACCATAGCTGGCCATGATATCAATGACTCATCTCACTTAACGATTCCCTTTGTTTATAGTTACCATAGCTGGCCATGATATCAATGACTCATCTCACTAAATCATTCCCTTTGTTTATAGATACCATAGCTGGCCATGATATTAATCATTCACTTTCTTTATAGATACCATAGCTGGCCATGATATTAATCATTCCCTTGCTTTATAGATACCATAGCTGGCCATGATATCAATGACTCAACAACTGTTACAGATCATTTCACCCCTCAAAACCTAGATGAAAATTTCTCAGTCAAAAATCTTCATGTTGGAATACCAAAGGTAACATTATTTAAATGACTCTGATGTGTTAACCCTTGATGTTTTGAACTCTTTGCATGCCAAGTTGTTTTTCCTCTGCTGAATTGTGGTCTGCAACACAATTGAAAAACTATATACATTTCTGCTGCCAAATCTTTGCTTTAATAGGATCTGAGACAGACTGAGAGTGACAAACAGTTTGTTCTCGAATCAGGCCCTATTTTTTGTTGGGCATGATCTGGATTCAAGCTATTTGCCTAGGTCATCGACTGTTGACGAAATATGCCGCTAGCATGCAAAGAGTTAATGTTATTCCTGTAGATGTATTGTATGTGGGAAAGGGAGATTACTCTATTACATTCCACTGAAATTGACACAGTTTATGAAATGCATCAACCAAGCCCCCAATAGTTTATTCAGTAGAGATGCAGGCTGTCAAAAGTAGGGGTTGCGAGTTCAAACCCCATCGCTCGGCCAACATTCTTTCCGACGTTTGACAAAAGTCCCTGCGACAAGCGCCTTCATATTCCACCCATCTGCTAACAGTCTATATGGAAAATCAGCTAGTTGCTTGGAAAGTTTGTTGTGTGGATTACTGGTGTGAGAAAGCCAGCAAACACATGATTAGGTGAACTTGCTGCTGTGATATGACTTGGAAAATTGTTGAAAACGGCATTTAACCCCAATCAATCAATCTTCATGATAATTTATTTTGTTTAATAGGTTGGGCTATTTTAATGACCGATCATTAGTAAGACAATATGGAAACGGTCATGAGAAAAGCGCGAAATTGATTATTATACTCTTATCTAGAATGATATTACATGAAGACGAACAGTAAAGGCTCTGGTGAGACTTTGTGGATACACAGACTTGCCTGAGCCTTCACTGTTGCCAGAGGCAAAAAGATCCTAAATTGTTTGACATGGTTCATACATGTACGAGGGGTGTCTCAGAAGTTCGTGGACTTTTCTCCTGACGTTCATAATCTATATCAAAAAGAACAATTACTTATACCGATACAAAGTTTAATATCTCTTTATTATTACTCTGAAAATTCTATAAAATACAAAGAACAAGTATTATTTTACAATGATTGAAACAAAGGCACTAACGGCGACTCGGCGCCCGTAAAATGTTCCAACGTCATTGTTGACGTTATTTTTTCTGGAACAGGACACCCGTTTGGTTTGTATGTTCCGTAGACAATAGCCGCGGCACCTATTTTGCACACACTTTATTCATGTGAAGATCCTCTTTCAGAATTCTATGAATAGAAACTTTTGAATTTTGACGCTCAGTTGCTAACATTCTAACAGTGAACCGCCTGTCTTCGTGAATCAGGTCTCTGACATTCCGCACCGGCGTTGATCTCACATTCGGGGCGCAGCCACAACGTTCGTCGTCTGCGATCCAAGACTGACGCCCATCCTTAAATCGTCCATGCCACTTAAACACCAGAGATCTGCTGCAATTCCTGGCCGACTCTTTTATCATATTAAATGTCTGCGTAGGCGTTTTCCCGAGCGCTTCAGAAAACTGTCTCACTGCCCGTAGTTTCACGTCGCCACTTGACGTCATGATTTTTATAAGTCTCTTTTATAGGTGCCGTTGTTCTTTTTTACGATATTTCTGTACATGCAAGTACCACAAACATTAAAATAACAGGATATGACGTCATACTGTTGCATTACCGGCAGACGAAATTGCGCGCAAAACACCCGGCAAGAATTTATTATATCGCGAATGTAGGAGGAGACCTTCCTTGTAATTAGTAACGTCAAATTGGTGTGCGCCGGATGAACGTTACTAGGTTTCCATAGAAACGTATTATAGGTATACTACAAATGCAAATGCACCAATATAACATTTATTTCATTCCATGAAGACCAAAGATTGTTTAACGATAATAACAAGTAATTCTATCAGTTAAAACAAAATTTATAAGAAAAGTCCACGAACATCTGAGACACCCCTCGTATGATGGAAAGTGTTAACATAAAGGGGTCACATTTCTGATTTTTCTTTTGAGCAGATGGAGAATAGTAAATACACTAATGAGACTGTGAATATGAACGTGTGCCTATGGTGGCATTAATTGACCTTTTCATACACACATACACTTTCTGATGCCTCGGTAGCAGAGAACCTTGGACAAACACTGTGGCATAATGAGAAATTATTTTCTTTTGCTAAAATGTTATCAGATTTATTCAATGATTAATATTTCATTGGTAGAAGATATATGATGGACTAGATATTTCCTAAGTCATTTGCTGCATATTTGTTTTATTTTTTTAATAAACGCTTCCTGTAGATTTGTTGTTCAGTATCTGAGAAAGGGTAAATAATAATGAAGAACAAGGACATTTATTATAATATAACATGTATTACTCATACAACTCGAATACATGTATATCTCCAACCACCATCCGACTAAACCCTTTCCCTCATATAGACGCTTTCGGACGCCTCTGCAGCAAACGACTTTTGAAAATATTCTGACGACAAACTCCTTTTGCCATAATGTTTTCAACTTTTTTCTGCTGATATTGGGATATACTTACTTGCTGTATTGTTATTTAATGACATTCTTAGGAACAATACGCATGTCTATAGATACCAACTCTCATAACTCTGGCTTAAATAATTGTTCCGTTATTCGCCTATTTTGACTTAAACAAGTAGGTACCTTTGAAAACATTTACCGGTATGCACAAGAAGAAACTGCTCAGGATTGTAAACCTTTCCAACACAATGTTTCGAACCCCTATCCAATTATAGATGCATATTTTGAATCTATAGTGATATAAGGAACAATTTCGTATTTTTCCAAAATATTTCCAGCCCCTATATGTCTTCAATGTCATCTGCTTCTACTTTGTTGTATGTGTGAATTTTTAAAAACACTGTGACTAAAGGAGTAATTGCTTCAAACGATAAAGTTCTCCTTTTGCCACACTGTTTTTACCTTTTTTCATTAATGGTATCTTTATTTATATACTTCCGAGGATTTGCCTATATGTGTCAGATGCTGCAGATTTGATATATATGGGAAAGGGTAAGCTTTCATGTCAGGGTGAGGATTAATATGAATTTTACAAAATAGTATTAAAAAGAAATATTTTCTCTACACTTGTCCCTAGTTCTTTGAATTAAATTTGTTTGGCAAGCCATGTTCCGCATTCACTGGATGCTGCGCCCTAGAATATATGGTCCAAGGGTTCTAATCCCAGCTTGGACAATATTCTTTCCGGCGTTTGACAAAAGTCAATGTGACAAACATCATTTGTGTTCCACCAATTTGCTTAGCAAATAGGTTGTTTGAAGAAGTGGTATTATAAAGCCAGGAAATATGAGTATGTGAACTGACCACCATGATATAACTGAAAGATTGCTGTAAAGGGCGTTAAACCCAAACCAATCAATTTATACTGGTGTTAGGGTTCAACTAATTGTATGTAATATAACTATAAATCAAACGTGAGTATTTATATTTTCTAGAGTAGCAGTGTTAAACTTTCGTGTGCTGTATGTTTGAAACAGAAATTATCATTAAATTTATGTTCACATAACAAGCTTATGCTTTTTTTCAATTTTGGCTCATGTGTAGTATTTATTAATTATGTTAATGTTTACATAGTTGGTCTTGTGTAATTGTATTTGTCTAAATATTTGATCTGGATGTTGCGTAAGGTTGGAAATTGTAGTAAATAGTGGACTTCGTCACCTATATCAGTTTTGCATGTTGCACACATTCTGGCCTTTAAATGTTTCAAGTCTCTATTGGCATATGATGGTTTCGTGTACGAAATAATAAAAAGGTTTTACAAAGGTCGTTAGGTATCGATTGTATATATTGACATATTCTGAATTCATGTTTGATTTATGTATTATATGAATTTGTATCGGATGTAAAAGAAATATGTGACATCCATTTTTTCATAAAGATGTATTTTGATTGTTGATGTTGAGAAAGTATCAACTATTTGGTGTTATGTATGTGTTATTCGTTCGATGTTCCTGAGTATCCCATTGAGCATATCAATTTGTTTAAGTTTTCATACAGTTTGGATTTTACATTTTTTTTCTTGCGAGTTTTTAATTAGTAAGTATATTTCTGTAGATAATTAAGGATTCTCTGTAGTCTTGTCTTCAATCATTTTTAAACCTTTGTCTATATCTAACTTAATTATAGTAATACAAAGTTCCTAATTTGTCAGGTAATAGGGAGTTGATCTGTTCATATTAAATATTTACTTACACTATTTCAACTTTCCTTTTCCGTCTTAATCAAATTTCCAATGCCCCATATTTCAGCATCATAAATGAATATTTGTGTTATTGCTTTCTTGGTGAAATCTATATGGATGACATATGTCAATGAAAGTGATTATATAGTGATAGTTGAGGAAAGATCCATGCTCTGGTCAGTTTTAGTCTCCTCCACCATCCGATATTATTCATTTCGTTTCTCTGAAACCACATTATGATGTAATTAAAACACTATTATAACTATTCGGATTACCAGAAGTAACTGATTAAAAGAACTTGATTCATAATTTTATTTGCTTATAATAAATTAACCTAGTTCTATACATGTTCGGAATTTATATATTAAATAACCCTGAATCGATTAATATTCATTTAATTTGGATCAGAACTCGACTCGTAGCATTGCTTTCCAGTGAGATGTTTACTCCTCGAATGTCCTAGAGTTCAGACATATGTGTTCCGTGTGTACAGTACACACAACCTTCTTCGCACGAGCTTACTTTTCCCGCCAACAGACAATATAATATAGTATAATAGACTAAACAAAAAGATGCCTATATGGTCATTCCCTACTTTATATATGTGTATACACTACCGACAACTATGTTCTAATTCAATGCTTTCAGCGTACATAAATCATGTATATACTTTCGTTAAACACATATAATCAAATAACAACTTCATACACGTTTTAGGATAGTGGTACTTAGTCCAATCTCGACGAAATAAAGAACGGGAAAACTGGTTTAATTAATCTAAATGTCTTATGAATTTATTGAAGACGATCACTGAATGGCATGTAAAACAATCAAAATATGACTCCGATTAAATTTTGTCAAGAGTTCAATCCCTTTAATAATAAGGGTAAATAAAGACTTGGCTATATGTATTTTAGCGGTCTGTCATTAATGCACAGCAAAGGTTTTTCCTTTTTATATAGACAATCTTTAGAAAGAAACTTAAAATAGGTTTAAAATGAAATAAATGAAAATATTAATTACAATAATTGTATTTGAGGTTTTTTTTGCATCGCATGATCTATAAAATATTATGTAAAGAGAATCATGATTATTTTGCTCACTTAAGGGAGGTAATTCATTAAAAACATGTAAAAATACCTCTCCACACTACGACGAGTCCGACATTTTGTTTATGTCACTGTTAGACCCGGTTTTTGTAATAATTTAACCATATTCACTGCTGGAAACATGATATATGATGTTTGTTTTTTTTATTTAATTCGATACTTCCTCTACCTTTTTTCGGTTAAATGTGCATGAAACGCTTTTATTTATCAGATAAACTGCACCCGCCGATTCTCAGTAGCCATCACGTCTTCATATCAAAATGCGGATGCGCGGAAATTAAAAAT
>JAUELF010067031.1:0-16429 GCA_031471495.1 Clinocardium nuttallii | reverse complement strand
GTGATATTAAAAATTATCACATGGGTGATATCATTAATTGTTAACCGATGCGGTATGGGAATTTTATATAGGGAAAACCACGTGAGGTATAATAATATAGATTATGTTTGTTCCACTGTCTTATACAGTACATGTATGCCTGACTTGCTGTTGAACGCGGCAAAATATATCATTCAAACACACATGGAACCAATGGTCGTTTTTTTTTCTATCAATATATTTAAACCATGATTGAATACTATAACCAAAAATACGTAGTAGATTGAACATAAACCTTTGTGTAATATAACTGTAAAACATTGTAAATAAACAGGTAATATATCACTGAAACAGTAACATACTTCTAAAGAACCGAAGTTTCGAAATATTTACCCCGAGATAATAATACAGCCCTTTCAAAACTGATATACGCAAGTAATGAGATATCCAGAGTCCATTATCAACCGGACCAGTTAAATATATTTAGAAATAAATAATCTGATTGTTTAAATCGATTACATGTGACATGTACACAATACTTGTCTGCAGGTTCTTTACGGACATATGAGAGGTGGGAACATGTTTAAATTTTCATATTAGGGAAACCTGTCGAAAATGTGTAAACATGTATTTTCAAAAAGAAGTTATTTTTATAATGAAATATTGATTCAGTTATAATTAATGAAACGACTAAATCAGCTAATAATTCACTTTTTTAAAACGATTCGAAACGAACATTGAACAATAAGCTAGCAAATACCACGGTCTCTCAGATTTCACAAGCCACGTCTTACAAAAAAGATTTTAAACGTATTTTAAACGTTTTAAATTTACATCGACGTGAAGCAATACCTTACAAAAAAGCTTTGACGTCTGCTGCTGTGTGTGTTGTTATTTGTGTTGTTTTGTAATAAGTTACCAATATGTTTGCATTGGCATACCACAGGTAGTATCAAACCCATATCACCAGAGACGGTTGCTCGATTGTGAACCGCAATTATACACGAAAATGATTTATTTCCCCCAAACAAAATCCATGCGATACATGTACAACAGGCCACACCATGGACTCATACAATTGGGTAAAAACACTATGAGGTAGTCCTCCAATATACTTACTTTTTGCAAATAGTTTAGCCGACACGCTAACATCTAAATGTTCATGCAAGAAAATACCGATGTATTTATTCCTATTGACAATGTTCATCTTGAAATGACCACATTTAAAGCCAAATTCGGACCTATCGTGAGAATTTGGACGGAAATGAATAATGTAACTATTTTCAGTGTTAAGAGACATATCATAACTCAGACAGTAAGCAGTCAATGCATGTAAAGGCGTAAATACCCACCTTCTCTCCATTTAATTGAATTCGACATTTAGTGACTTAAGATATAGTGCTAGATCATTCATGTATAAATTAAATAAACGGGCGCTAACACGTACTC
Source organism: Clinocardium nuttallii (assembly GCA_031471495.1). Classification (NCBI taxonomy): domain Eukaryota; kingdom Metazoa; phylum Mollusca; class Bivalvia; order Cardiida; family Cardiidae; genus Clinocardium; species Clinocardium nuttallii. The sequence goes on along the minus strand of JAUELF010067031.1, from coordinate 15,001 downwards.
ACAATGAACATCAAACCAGTCTGTTGAAAACAAGTTTATTTTAACACATGAGGCCACAGACGAATACAACAATTTTAAAACTCTAAACATTTTACCCTATATACCTGTCCCATTTAACCCTTTAACAACAATATAGTACGTGACCGTGTCATACACCTTTCGAAAGTCAATAAATGCAGTGAAAGTGGATTTTTCATACTTTTGCGCGTTTCAATTAAATTTCCAAATGAAGGAATTTGATAAGTTATTAGATGTACTGTTTTATTTCTAAAACCATGTTGCTCAACTGCTAATAAGAACTTATTCTACCATTTGGAATTTGTATGTAAATATACACGAGGGCAGAACAGAAAAACGAGTTTTGACAATTAGTTCCTGTAATGTTGATACAATATGTTTAGATGAATAGTTAAGGGTGTCCTTGTAATATTGGGACACTATATTTAGATGATTAGTTAAGGGAGTATTCGAAAAGGCATGACTGGTGTTAAACTTAAAGACATAGTTGATCAATAAAGGCCCTTTGTATCTAGACATATAACAACAACTTTAATAAGAATGGAATTATAAAATGTTGTCATTTTCCCCTATCGTGATGCCGCCCTGGTACCTGTTAATTATTTTCACAAATACCCGAAAACAACTCTAATATGACATAAAGAAAAAAGGGTATAAAGAAATCTTTTTGTTTGCAAAGGGTTTATACGAACCAGGAAGACTTGAGTTTTCAAATTCCACGGTCTCTAAGTTAACGATAGCCCGTTCTATCGTTTCTAACCATATTAACTGTATATCGAGAGTTATAACCTTTAGTTTTGTTCTGTGATTTTTAAGATGATTATATTTATACAATTGTAGGCATATATTTAAAGAACACTGGAACTTCATAATGGATGGTTATTACCTTTTCATCTATCTTTGTCTACTACTTGATACGACTGTGAATGGTATGTTAATTTTACGGTTTTTATTTACGTCTTTTATGTTTGAATATCTTTGTTTAACTTTCAAATCTACAATAAGTATATCATCAAAGCATAGTAAGACGGACAATTAATTGTAACGTGAATGTCATATGTCTGCTTTTATCGGCAGGAATACATACTTGTCTCGATTTAAAACACACACGAACAAGAGGGATACGAAAAGGTATACGTGTTATCTTATTCATATGGATAACTACGTATAGAAACATTTGAAACGGGAGACACGCGGAACATGATATCATTTCTTTCAAGACTGATCCATTGTAAATTAAAACCTCTAAATATCGCTGCACAAGTACATACGCACGTTTTGAAAACCGTCCCTGTATTTATAGTCATTACATGGAAACATATCGTTTCCCTCATGTATACGCATTTTGACGCATTTGCAGCAGACCTCTTTTTGAAATTATTGTGACAACAGGAATAATGACTCATAGTGAACTCGTAATGAGATATTGCTCCTTTTTTCACAACGTTTCAATTATATTCAATAATAAATTCAACTAACCACGTATTACAATTTATGTTAAACAATACCTTAATACAATCAACCAAATTCCCAAACGTTGAACGTTAAGTAACACGGCTGGTTAATCGGGAACAAGGAATTTTAATACAACGACCGAACACAAAATATAATTTTAAGTACCTCGTGACATAGTACATACAATACAATTAAGACAACCACATGTATGCGATCTAACACTCTGAATTATGTCAGCCTATGTATTCAACAACTATAATATACTTATATGATAATTCATAAGCTCTTACAATGGTCGAACGTGTGTAGTAATACCAACAGTTTCGTTTCTGACGAACACTATAACTCAAAGCGATATGATCATGTTGTATATACTTTTAAAATGAAAATTCTGGCATGCTGAAAACATGACACATACGACTTTAAAAACAAAAGGCTAAGGGGCATCTTTATATATGAAGACTTAACTAATGAATTATAAGGTTAAAACACATTGCGAAAAAAGGCGAATTTGCTCATGACAAATAGTTTCTCTTTTTGACACAATGTTTTAGAAAGTCGTCTGTTGCATAGTCATCATAAAGCATTTGTATATGGGATAAGATTATACAGGGTAAAATGTAAAAACTACAATTGAACAGGAAGTTTTATTGAAGCGTGTTATATTTTCTTGAGTTAGAAATCTTCTACGTCTTCAATTCATAGTTATATAGACACATATGTGTATGATGTTTTGCTTGACCGTATAGTATGAATGTATACATAGTTTGGTTAAGACATATCATAAGCATGCTATGGAACTGTGTCGGGATATTCAAGATGTAGATTAAGAGTTTAAACTATCAATATTGCATTCTTAAGAGGAGAAACTACCGGGGTATATTTTACAACATGGATAAATACTTTGTTTGTATCTTACTGTGTATTGTTCAAACACTTTAGGTGAATGGTAAGTAACATTTCATACGAAACAAAACCATGAATGGATTTTTTCGCTCATAGGTAACATGTGTAAGCATATTTTATTCCCAAAGACCCATGATGCTTTCTGAAGGTCAAATTACACTAAATACATCCGCGGACCCTTTGATCTACGATAGTCCCTAAATAAACCTTTGTTTGTGTAGAAAGGAGTGTATACCCATCACCAGTATGTATTGAATATATGACAATGAATTTAAATGCATTGTGAATGTGAATAGGATGCACTGTAAATGATTGATGTGATCACTTTATTTTTTTGACTTTGTCTGAAAGTGAAAGTAGAGAATGCTAAACACCGGTTTGTCCGGGACCTTTTTTGTCGAAAATGATGATTACCATTTTCGCATGGGGAGTTCTTTCTTGCATAACGCATGACCCCACATTTTCTTTAGATTGTTTTAAAGCTAAGAGGTAACTCTTTTCAATGATATATGGTGTTATATATGGGAAATGCTTAGTGTGACAATTGATGACTGAAGTTGGTCAATTTACATGGAAACAAAGAAGGAATTTATTTCGTGTATTGTGACCTGAAATGAAACTGATCCATGGGGGCTGCCATTTTGGATATATGTTTAAAGTGCGGCCGGGTCCTAATGTGCGTTACACACAGGTTGCAAATTATTGTCGTCTAGTCTTTTTTTAAATTCTTAACCCACACTGAAAGTCAAAAGTGCTTTAATATTTACATGTAAACTAAATTGTGTAACAAAGATAAAAAAACACGAAGAAATGTCTGTACCATTCTTTACTGAAGTCTCAATGACGGTTATATGGACGCACTATATTTGCAGTAAAGCGCTGACACATATGTTGCCTGATAAAATAGACACAGCCATTACAAGACTCGTCATGGTGTAACGACATAGTAATCTTATTTAGTGTTGTATTCTTTAGTTGAACAGTTCCTGTTAGATTCATTATATTTATATTTTCATTAATTTTGAGGATGGTTTTTAAGGTAGTAGGATCCTTGTGACTACCTCCACTTGAAACTCTTCAATGTTAATGCTTTAGCCTATGGTTTTAAGCACAGGACTACAAACCTTTTGAGGGTTTCAAGGTATTGGTTTCGAATCCACCCAGAAGCACAATATTTGTTCTACCTTTTTTTATTAGCTAGCATTTTAACCAAAGTAAATGTTGTATTTTCATCAAAAAGTAATTAATTACATTTCTTCACATAGATATTAGCTTCATTGAAGAGTTAATTACTTGCAATCACGGCTGTAATAGGTGGTTGAGAATTTTAAACTCTATTTTTTGTTAATTGAGATGGTAAAAACATTTAATTATTTTTGTATAATGTTTCCAAAAGGTTAAAGTTAATTATAATAAAGAACAGGTCATGACTATTTCTAGAACTTGTTGATTTTGCTTTTAAACGTCGATGTTCCAATTTTACAACGTCAAAAAAGTATGTTAAAATTGAAATACCATATGGCTATTTCAGTCAAGTTAGATTATAGTTGTTGGGGATCTGATCAATAATGTTTTATTTCTGAAAATATTTGTTGTTACTTTGATACCAAATTATTACCATATTATTGAACATATAAATGAAAAACAGATTTTGTTGTCTCTCGGGTGATGTCGTTTTTATTGAAAATTCTGAAATGAGGGAAATTATAATTTTGTTTTTGAATCCAGGAAATGATATACATTAAGCAACTAACAAGCTAATCATAGTTTGAAATGATGCCCATTAGGCTCTTACTACCATAAACATTGGTTTTGGTTCATTTTATTTATTTGTAATGCTAGCAAATTTGAGACATTAAACATGCTACGAGCTAGGCTAAACAAAAACTCGTATACCTTGAACCCAAACATAACTGAATATGTCAAACATGTTAAACAAAATCACATTTAGAACGGAACTGACAATACATTTGAACATAATTTTAAAATACCTCAAGTTCCTATGCATCAGCTACAGATAGACTCATACAAAGAATAAGTATTCATCAAATATTGTTGAAAATAGAAACTTTTACATATTGAGTAATTGTGCATTTTGCGACATTCTTTTCCTAAGTCGTCTACTGCAGAGAAATCAGAAATTAGAGAGGATTTAGCAGAAATGTGACCCCTCACATCATGTGTTCCATTGATATTGACTGGTTGAAAAAGGTAGTTGCCAGATGGCATCAGAAAAGCGCTGTTATTTGCTTCTTTACTATAATATAGGTCATTGATTAAGGACCGTATGCATCTTAGTTCTCGTGTTTAAACCTCGTTCATTATAAATGGTATTCATTGATTTTATGAAAGTCTTTACTTTATTATTTTCTGTTCGTAATAGGAGACGACAGCGAAACGAATTCCGAACATTCTGTGATCATGCAGACCACATGCGATTACTACTATTATCGCCTAGTCAATTACTTATAAATCATTGTTAGTGCCAAAGTGAGCTTTTGAATTTTTATTTACAATCATCTTACTGTTTTTTCGTAAATAGGTAGCACCTATAGATATATTACTTTGTATATGTTTCTTCTATTTCAATTTTGTCAAACGAAGGGAATGTTTGTTTTAAAATAATTAATTTGGTAAGAAGTACGTTTCTCTATTGAACCATTTCCCTCATGTAGACGCATGTTGACACATCTGCAGAAGATCACTTTTTAAAATATTATGGCACAGGAGAAACGGGTATAATGAGCGATTTTTCCCTTTGCAAATGCGTGTTTAACTATATTCCATAACTAAACTTTCTTTTATATAACTGGTATATGTGTGTGTTTATATGCCTTCAAAGTCGTCTGCTACAAATTTGCTGTATACGGTATGGGTTAAATATATATATTATATACTCAATGATAACATATAGAGATTTCCCAACTTGAGAAAACCTAACATGTCTACTGAGCAATAACGCCCAGTGTGCGATACAGCTCACTAGCCGACTTTTCGGAACTACTTTTGTTAATCTTTAAACTTTTAAATAAACTCATCGTTAAACACTTTTAAGCTCCGTTTACACTACTGAATACGTTGAACAGTTAAATAATCCACAATTGCACTTTTAACCTTCATCCTACCAACACATTTTACATACAAATTCGGACCTCCCTTTTTTTTTAGAACAGAAACAAATGTATAACAAAATACGTTTGCTTGTTAAATGCTATAGTTGGTACATACACGTGACAGTGCACACAAAACAGACTAGTAGTCAATACATTCCCTGATGAGTCATTTGTTAGAAAAAATCACTCCAATTTTGCTTTTTTTCAGGTTATATTGGCATTTGACATGTTCTGAACAACGCACTGGCATACTCTTGTACTTAACTCTAACGTAAACTATGGCCAACAAAATAAAATTATTATCTATCATCTCTTCCTTCAGAAACACAGGTCTTGACATTTTCAACATGAATAGTCTGTCAAGTTTTTTTTTATTTATATGCATTGTTAGCACACAACTTGCTGACTGCTTTGATCGGAAAATACACTCTTCCTGCATGCCCCACATTCTAGTTTAACTTCCTTTTTAACTTGAAGAGGTTACAAGCAACGTAGTCTCCCCTTGGCAACACCCACTGCCTGTTGCGCTTGCTGTGACTGACCAGGAGCTTCTACGCCAACTATCTTCATTGCCAAACGTATCAGCGCCTGCAATGTTGGTATCAGGGACCGTCGCCGGACCTGTGACATGATCAGCGCCTGTGCTAGTTCCAGCAGGAAGAGACGTCGTCGTCGTCGTCCCTCAGATGACGTCCACTCAGGAAAGTTGACTAGCAATATGATGAAAGCAGCAACAGGTAATTAACTTAATGCTAAGCATTTACAAAGCAATATAGAATTGGCCATTTTTGCTTGGGTCCATTTGGACCCCAACATCAAAATCAATATTACAACCTAATACCATGCCAGCATCTAAAACAATACATGCCACGTAACAGGTACCAACGTGCAGGTAATACAAATTTGACATACCAAATGTACCACTTGGGGTCCGATCGAACCCCAGTTGGTTGGATGAAGGATAAATCCGCAAATAAGAGCTTGAAACGAAATGACACATTTATTTCGATAAATGAGATACACTGAGGTATTGTCATTTAAACACGAAAATGTTCGCCGAGTATATAATATATAGTTTAATAAACATTGTTTTCATGATTTGAGAAATAAATCCCGTATCATGAAGATAATGTTAATTACACTCTATATCATATTTAAGTGATATAAGGAAATAACCCTTCAGTTCTATCATTATATGGTAAACAACTGAATATTATACTCGAACCTATGCATTTGTAAACTGGTAAATAGTGTCACCTCGTCAATGTCCGTATAAGTCAACGGTTACTTAAGAAATAACACATTACTCGTAAACCTCAACAACATTACCTGACCATTTCACTGGCAAGTAGAAGATGTTAAGAAAGGCAATACGAAATGATTATACCATCAGACGTAAGTTGGTTCAAGCCACATTCACACCGAAGCCGGACCAAACACGGAGCACCCTGAATTAACGCGGAACGCTCCGGATCAAGATACATCTTAATCCTGGGTCACTCATGGTGAAATTGAGTAGCAAACCATCGTCATCCTGGACCAGCCCGGACCCAACACGGCACCACAACGGATTAATACGGATCAACACGGAACCAGCTCTGATCTTACCCCCGGACAATCCCGGACTGTTGCGGTGTCAGTGCGGATGACACGGGACCATCCTGGATTAGCTACGGACTGTTCCTGATCAATCACGGACCGCGCCGGACCAAACAGGACATGCCGGATCGCCCAGGATCAACACAGTGCTACTACGGACCTTCCCGGAGCTAAATTGGACGCTACACGGACCATCCCGCCGGACTATCCCGGATTGAACAAACCTCCCGGACGTCCTGGATGAACACGGCGAATTTAAACTGTTTCAAATTGCCGGGATAGTGTCAAGGCCATGACGGACCACCCTGGACTGTCCCGTACACGCCCGGACCCAACGCGGATCCAACACGGATCCAACACGGACCCTGGATTGGCCGAATTTCAGTCCGGGGCGCTCCGGGACAGTCTGGGACGTCTGTGTGAATGTGGCTTAGATAATAGATATGATGACGTCAATGTATCTTATCGACATTATTTTGGCCTTTTTTCCATAAAACGTTTATATATCAGACGTTTGATAACGGTTAACCATTTCTTGATCCAAAACACTTATTTATCTGTCCTGTTTACAGCTGCATTGCTTCAGAAACGTACATCTTCGTCACGGATTGCTTGTACAACTCCCTGTTTACATTCTGATACGCGTCTGGTTTAAGAATGTGATCAATGCATATATGAATGTATTTGGCAGGGAGCTATGTCGTTTAACCCCCGTTTACACACACACGAAAGCAGCCATTGAAAACATTGTTACATTGTTACATTGAAAACAACTAATTACACAATCTCAACGCATGACAAATTATGTAATGAATAGAGATGAAAACATTGCGACAAGGGATTGGTCACCATAACCAATTTCTGCGTTAAAAAGTTACGCTGGCAAGTTGAACATATAAGGGTATTACACAACATTTCTGAATTGAACAATTACAGCTCTATATGGTCTATATGAATATTAATATTTCCTATATAAGTTTACGTGATTGTTAAAATATGTTCTAACAGTTCAACCCCAGTCGACTTACCACGATACTTTTGAGAGTATACAGTTTATTAAGTATGTGTGTACGTTGGCATCTGCTGTGGCTGAGTAGTTATAGTCAAGTATTCGGAATCGGGCATCTCGGGGCCGATTCCTAGACGCGGCGGTCATGATGAAGTGCCCTTGGAAAATGTACATATCCAAGTCAAAGTATTGTTTGGTTTATCCGGGTATCATGAATAAGTGAATTATATATATTTTTTAACAACAGCGTAAACCCAGAATAATAAAGTATTTAAGTATTTCTTAGCACTAAATAAGGCTGGTGGAATTGGAAGAGTTAAACAAAAAATTGAAAAACTGTCAGTCCATCGGGTGCTTACAGTTCTCTATTGTAAAGGACACACTGTGTTTATACTTGTGTAAGTGTCACAATATGACAAAACATTATATTATACCTTCTTGTTAAGACTAACGGCAACATTGTTCGCAAACAGCTTTTATTTAGCACCAGAAATTGTGACTTTTGTTGAAAGAATACATTTTTAGGAATGACAAAACAGAATAATTATTATAATTACTTACTAACAGACAATGTATGCAATTGAAAACCTTTTCTAAATTGTAGACGCAATTTAACGCATTTGTAAAAGACGAAAATTGACACAATTTATTCAATTATATTCGATATATATATATACAAAGAAAACCATTAGCATGCGTATTTGAATATATACATTCTAAATTAGAGAAATGCGGAACAAGAAACAACATATCAGAACAGGGCCAATACAACGTTTTAGAACCTGTTAATCGATGAGTACCTGGATGAAAATCGTCCCTGTAGACTTTGTATAATGTATAAATATGATAGTCATAACTGTATCTGAGTCAAATGGAGTCAAGTAAAAATGGCAGTTATGAAATGTGACATAATCACAATAAAGCTTCATATGTATGTAACAGTGTTAAATTATTTCTCCAGGACAGATGATCGTTTCACACAAGGAGGGTGTTATCGTTACGTCAAGCAGCCTACAAGAACCATACGACACATGGGATATATATCATGTAGTGGATAGCAATGTCCAATACGAAGCTTATACATGTAAATGTTGTGGTGCAACAAAAGATGAGGAAAGTCCTTGGTTTAAACTAGATCTTGGAGAGGAATATAGTATCCAGCGGATACACGTAATAGGAAGACAAGACAGTTATCGTGAGTACTACGCTTGCATTGGTTTAAAGCATAGATTTGATTATTAAATATCTTAGAAAAGATGAATGACTTGAACATCATTTTAACAATAATTATTATCATCTTCATCATCATCATCATCATCAGCAGCAGCAGCAGCATCATAATCACCATCGACAGCAACAACCATAGTACCATCCCCGTCATCATCTGAACGGTCGCTGTTAAATGACATCACTTAAAAGATCCAATTGCTTTTTGATGAATTTATTTATTTTTCTTTCATTCTACTTAAGATTCTCTATACAAAATGGAAATACAACTGGGTACCACAGAATCAGACGGAAATGTATTACAGGGAGTGGATACCAGTGATACGAATCTTCGCGAGTTGAACTATACACTGCCCTCTCCTGAACTCGCCCGCTTTATAACTCTTACATTGCGTGATATCAAAGAGTATTTTGTTATTTGTGAGCTGTATGTTTATGCCGGTAAGTGGCCTCATTAAATGTATTTTAATGTTAACTTTAATCTTTATTTATAAAGCAGTTATTAACATAATCACTGAAAGTATTTTCAACAGCATTATTGCCGTTAAGATGTTTTCCAAGTAGATACAGATAAAATGGTCTAAAACATGTGTTTTCTTTTTTTAGCGAGTCAATGCCTTTTTCCGGGTTGCTAGATCTAGCCGTTGTCATGATAAATGACGAATATGGTACATTGAATTCGTTACTCAATGAAAACCATGTTGAAAAAGTCCGTGAAAATTGCCAAAACCAATACAACGGGGAGAAAAGAAACAATAGCCAACAAGTGATTTCATCAAAAGAAACAATGTCATGTCACAAGAGAACATAGTTTCTCGTTCAGTCGTATCCCTTTAAGTAATTCGTATAAGAATTTAAATGTATTTCACTTGCGTCGTCCAAGTGTTTTGTAATTGATGTCTCAGGCCCTCCCGCTTTTGTAATTAATTACTACACACATGAACTTTAAATCGTGATATAAGATCCGATATATCACACAAAAGAGAACTATATTTCCTAAATCATAGTCCACAGTATATGCCACTTCCGCAACGTCCTACGGTTAGATTCGAAAATAGTACATTGCTCTCGATAAGAAGCACAGTTAAACACATAACCCTTTACTTGATAACAATGGCATTTGATCCATTTCATCTAACGATATATATTGTTTGTTGCAAAAAAAGGAGGCATTTTTGTAAATAATATCTGAAATATATGAATGTAGAAATTGAATAAAATGAGAATTTTACTTTCAACAAAGCAAGACAATGTTCATACCAAATACATAAATAAAGGTCATTGATTAATATGTAAATTAATCATAATGGCCACACACATTTATATGTAAAATGACCAGCATCGGTCATCGTCAAAAGTTTTAATTTCACTATGAATATTAATGAGGTGTGTCCGTATTGGTACATATAGAAGAGTTGAACCAAACCATTTTTTGATTAAATCACGAACAGAAGACTTACATTTCCGTGGAAAAGAAATACTATTGATAAAAAAGTAATCAGGATCACCAAAACATGCACAGTGTCAATTGGTATAAGTCATAACAATGTTACAGTTTGCAACGAGAGCACATATGGACCAGACTGTGTAAATACATGCGGTAAATGTCATAACGACGAGCCTTGTGACGGCGTAACCGGTGAGTGTTCGGAGTGTATGAATGGATACCAGAGTCCTCTGTGTCAAGGTATACTATAATTTATATGTGTCAATATTTATATTGATCAATCAAGGTCAGTTTAATACAGTGTTGCTATAATAATAATGTTTGGTATTCACTACACTGATAAAATTAATTCAACTTAGCATACACCACAAGATCAAGGCGCACTATTTTACTGATAGACTTTCTATTTGGTAAATATTAGAATGTATTGACGATCGATATGGTCCTACATGTATTGAAGAATGTGGCCTTCCTTACAACGATGATAGATGTGACCAAAATACCGGTAACTGTCCGCATGGATGTGTTGCTGGGTTTCTTTAATTGCGCAACATACTGATATTAAGGCAATTAATCTAGCGATTTCTTTGTACAATGGGTTTTCCGCTTCTTGAATTTATAAATTATCGTTCAATTATGACCCGGAACACGAAGTTGTGGGTAGTCATATTCCATTTCACGCATGCGTTCGTGTGGTTGTTGTTTATCACGATATTTTGAAAGAATATGTTGCCTGTGTCCTCGTCAAGTTGACAATAAATTTAGGCTGGAATGTAGTGCATGCAAGAAGCCTGTACATGTATGTTCCGATCACAGCAGTCAGCAAATTGTTAGCGAACAATGCTTATAAATAAAAGAAATTGGCAGACTATTCATGTTGAAAATGTCGAGACCTGTGTTTTTGGAGGACGAGATGACCAAAGTTTACGTTAGAGTTTGGTACAAGTGTATGCCACTGTGTAGTTTAGAACATGCCAATCTAAGCTTGGAAAAAAGGCAAAATTGTAGTGATTTTTTCTAACACTTAACTAGTTTGTTATGGTTGTGCTACTGTCACGTATATGTACCCAGTATAGCATTTAACAAGCAAAGGTATTGTTATATAATTGTTTCTGTTCTAAAAAATAAAAAGATAAGTGGGGTCCGAACAGATTTGTATGTAAAATATGTTGGTAAGATGAAGGTTACCTGTTTTCACTTTTTGCCAAAAATAAGGTTTGTTATACATACAGACCGTTTGTATGCATCTATTGAACCGGAACTAACGCAGATTTAGATACATGTATATTTATTATCCTGACGCACACTTCTTCAAGTAATCACTCTGAGTGCCAAGTTGGGGAAATCAAATACTAGCTTAAAACGAACAATTGATCTCAATTTCAAAAGTGTACACTTTACTAAGTGTATATTATAGTCTTTTGCATTGTTTATTAGCGGCGTGCTACGACAATCATCCACGCCTAAGGTCGAAGAACACAATGTGTCACCATGTAGTCTGATCTGAGATTGCTAGGTTAGTCAGTGAGTTTTAGAATACTTCACTACTTTTATATGGATCCCCTCTCATATTGTGTGTTCAAAGAGTTAAATATATAGATTAACGTTGTATGGCAAGGAATTCTGAGTACCAAATATCTCTAAGGAGTATAGTTTAACGTCCTCACTAACATTCACGAATAAGTCCAGTCATAATATAAATCTTCTGTTCGCGTCATACATTTGATCTGCCACCACACATTCGTTAAATATACACATTTGAAACGATGTAAAAGTAACACATATCACTGATTAAATTGGATGGTACCGCCTACAGTATTATATATTCATGATGTGATTTGTTATATTGTTGATAGAATGTATTGACGGCCGATATGGTTCTTTGTGTGTTGAGGAATGTGGGCATTGTAACAACAACGATATATGTGACAAAATTATTGGTAACTGTCCTAGTGGGTGTTCTGCTGGATATCAAGGGAACACATGCACACAAGGTATGATATTAAACGGTGTCAACTTCGATATTTTATTATTTTAAAACACAAGTTCAATTAGTGTTTGTAAAATATGTTTCTCTTCATTTAGGCGTGTATAATCTATAATATATATATATATTGAAGGTTACTTGTATCTAGAAAACAGTGGCTTGTAAATCTTTTTTCTATCTGTTCATAATATTGGTTGTGTGTTTACAGATTGTAGTTTTGGATCATACGGTCTAAGCTGTTCAAACATTTGTGGTGAATGTAAGAGCAACACTACTTGTAACAATGTAGATGGTACTTGTACAGCGTGTGTAAATGGATACATTTATCCTTTTTGCAAAGGTAAGATCTTGTTTTGTTTTGTCTTAGTTTAAACAAATTACTGATGCTATAATTTAAAATAATGGTAAAACCTTTCTTCTACCACTATTGACAATTTCTCTTCTATACGCAACGATGGCCTTTAGCGTGATATATCATACAGTTTATCACGCTTAACTTCCGGAACTGTTTTGGGCTGTTGAAATAAATTCTCTGTCACGTGCTTTTGTTGTAAATGTCGTTTAAAACGTTGAATTATAACGTTGACTATATAGTTTTAAATGACGTCATACATGTGCATGACAAATATTGTATACGCGTACAGCATACTCTTAACCGGTCAAAATCGTAGTGTAAGTATGAGACACTAACAAATTGCAAACGATGTAAACACATATCACTGATTAAGGTGGACGGTATCGCCTACAGTATTATATCTTCATGATGTGTTTTGTTATATTGTTGATAGAATGTATTGACGGCCGATATGGTTCTTCTTGTGTTCGGGAATGTGGCCATTGTAACAACAACGATTCATGTGACAAACTTAATGGTAACTGTCCTAGTGGATGTTCTGCTGGATATCAAGGGAACACCTGTACACAAGGTATGATATTAAATGGTGTTAACTCCGATATTTAATTGTTTTAAAACACAAGTGTTTGTCAAATACGTTTCTCTTCATTTAGGCGTGTATAATCTATAATATATTTATATATATGTAACTGTCTTAGTGTGATTGAACGTTACTTGTATCTCGAAAACAGTGGCTTGTAAAGCCTTTTTCTATCAGTTCATAATATTGGTTATGTGTTTACAGATTGTAGTTTTGGATCATACGGTCTAAACTGTTCAAATGCATGTGGTGAATGTAAAGACAGCACTACTTGTAACAATGTAGATGGTAGCTGTACATCGTGTGTAAGTGGATACCTTTATCCTGTATGCAAAGGTAAGATTTTGTTTTGTTTTGTCTTAGTTTAAACAATTTACTGATGTTACACTTTAAACGAACGGTTAAATATTTCTACCACTATTGACAATTTCTCTTCTATACGCAAAGATGGCATTTAACGTGATATATCATACAGTTTATCACGCTGAACTTCCGGAACTGTTTTGGCCTGTTTAAGTTTCCTGTCACGTGTTTTTGTTGTAAATGCCGTTTAAAACGTTGAATTATAACTGTGACGTCATAGTTTAAATGACGTCATACATGTGCATGACCAATATTGTGGACGCGTACAGTATACTCTTAACCGGGCAAAATGGTTGTGTAAGTATGAGACATTAACAACTTGCCAATGATGAGTATATCAACATTTGATAAAGGTATAATAAAAAATAAATACAAAAAGGAGTAAGAATAGAAATGGTCTACACGTGATTTTATCAAGGAAAGCAACATCAAGTCAAAACATAGTTACCCTGTTAGTTGTTTATTTAAGTTACAACAAAATGCTAGAAAGGAAATATATCTCATCTTGAGTGATATACCGGCTCTTATATAACCCAAATGAAGATCTATTTCCTAAGTAGATTCCTTTGTACACCATAACGTTTCAAATCCTCGGACTTCCTTTAGAAAAAAACATTGGATGTGTATATACAGATGCTACCACACCACGTTTTCTACATATAGAACGTTCTTAATCTCGTTCAGAATATAGATACGACACAAATGGGCACATGTACTGTCCGGATTAATCACAATACGAAGACGAGTTTAATCAAGTTCAGTCGGAAACGACGCGGGCTGTCAATCCAGGGGTTGTGGGCTCTTTTCGACGTTTGACAAAAGTCAATGAGAGATGCATCATTCGTCTTCCTCCACTGGGCTAAGCCTATGTGGAAAAGCAGCCAGTTGCTTGGGAAGATTGTTGTGTGGAGTACTGGTGTGAGAAAACCAGGAAACACATGA